>PVLC010002630.1:0-110932 GCA_004027655.1 Graphiurus murinus | reverse complement strand
AGGGAAGGGAAGGGAAAAGAGAGGAGAGGGGAGAGGGGAGAGAGGAGAGGGAGGAGGGGAGAGGGGAGAGGGGAGAGAGAAGAGGGAAGAGGAAAGGAGAAGAGAAAAAGAGGGGAGGGGAGGGGGGAGACAGTGATGGCCTAGAGTCCACTGACCTACCCAAGACCCACCTGCAAGGTGGAGTGGGAGCCCCCACCCTGCTCTCCTGCCTCCCAGCACTCGTCCCTTTCCATCACACCCCGCCACTCTGTCCCTGTCACTGGGAGGACCCCAGCATGACAAGAAGGACTGGGGCCCTGGCATGGGGCTGGCTGCCAGCCAGGCTGGACACAAATGCGAGTTATTTTCATGGGGCAGCAAATTCTGGAAAATATGTGGTTTAGAAGCAACATAATTATCATCCTCTAAAATTAGGCGCATAGTCTAAACAACCCCAAGTCTTCCTTCTGTAAGAAAACAAACAATCGCAGGCAGGAAGCCTGAGAGATGTATGTCGTGCTGGCCAGGAGGCCGGCCAGTCTCCCCGCTGAGCTAAAAGGGCAAACAACATGCAAAAAAATGTAAATATTCTATTATTTCTCAAACACCACCTATTCCATCGGCACCCCACCCGGCTCTGTGCCCCGGTGCCCCCCAGGGCACCCCTGCCCAGCCACCCCCTTGCTTTGGCCACAAAAGACGTAGATGCGTTTTTTTTTCACCAGTGGCCATTATCTAACTGCTGATGTAATAAGGCCCCGGTATATGAAATTCACTTAATAACTCACGCTTCGTTATTTATTGTGAACCTGGGTGCACGGTCCCTGATTCCATTTCCCAGCGAAATATAAGTGCGGCTTTCATCATGAGCGCCTGAATTTATGGCAAACAGACCGCGTGACATTAAGAAAGCCGCACAATCCCTTCATTCAGTCTTTAATAAGGAAGCCAAGGAAAAATTATCCTAGCTGGTTTGCGGGTGACAGCACCAGAACTTTTCTGGAGTCAGAAAGTTAGCACTGTGCCTCCTCGTCAGCCCATTAAGAAGCAAGGCTGGCATGGCATGATATTAGAACCATGTGTGAGAAGGAATTTCTCCTCTGCTAAGACATTCCAAATACTGTCTCCGAGCCAAAGACTTTGGTGTTAGACTAATTTAAGCAGCATGTTGAAATCAGCGCTCAGGACTTTGATCATACGGGGATCGTTTGTTACAAATTGAACTAACCCAGTCTCTATTTCTGGCGGATCAGAACTTTGGATTTGTTGAATTAAATGCCTCATTTAGTGCCGTTTGCACATGAAAAGGAACGCTGCGCTCAGGAATCTGATAGTGAGTTTTTCACCTAACCAACAGGTCTACTTTTTTATTACTTTTAAACCTAATCCATACTCCGTCCACACTGTTCCTAATAACCCCAGGGCTGTTGAGAGTGAAGTTTTAAATCAACTGCCATGTTATTGGGGCTGGGGGGAGGCGGTGGCAGGGCAGTAGGGGTTGACGGAGCCATCCTTGAATTATCAAACCATGTAATAAAGAACATATTGGAACTCAGTACCAAAACAAGAGGAAGAAAGGAAAAGCAAAATAAATTAGTCCCCAGTTGTTATTTACTGTCTAAATAACCCAGTTTCCTTTCATGACAACCGTGGGCCAAAATAGCAAACTGATTTTGCAGACCTATGATTTTTTGTACCGCCGCCTGTCTGGTCCGGTTGGAACTTTAAGGGAGGAAGGTTAAAAGGGCACAAAATAGACCATTTCCACATATGGCTGCACTTTCTTTTCAGTTTTGAAGTTATAATATCTTTAACTGTAGATAATGATATTATAAACTGTCATTTAGTGCATTTTAAGTATATTACATACATGAAACAAAGAGCTAGAAGGAGCAACCGCTGCAGCCTTAACAAAAACATCCTGACTCAAATCCGCCAAGCAAGAGGCAGGCATGGGTTTGCTGAGAGTGTCATGCCACAGATAATCACAAACACCGACTGGGACCAGATTCCCCAGCGTCAACTGTGAGTCCAGCCAAGACTGGGCAGGGATGACTTAATGGTAATTGACTGTTAATTATTAGCACTCAGGAGTCAACAAGCTACTTTGGGGCAAGGTCTTACTTTTGCTATGTGGTTCATCTATAACTTTGTTTCCCATGGGGAGGGTGTCAGAGCACCATCTCCGAGTCAGCTGTCACTCAGCCCTCACACACACACACACACACACACACACACACACACACACACACACACACACTAAATAGAAAACATCAGTATGTAGGAAGACAATTCTTTCCTAACACCTGTGTTGATTCACTAACATTCACCTGCAGGCTTAAAAAAAATCTCTTGAAATGAGGGTTGCCTCCATTTAAAAGGAAAATAATTAATTATTACTTTAAAAGAAAAACATGTTACCGCTATTGCATGCCAGAAAAATCAACAGTTGATTCCTCAGTTTTATTGGCATGAAGATGAGGCTGATTTCCCCCCTCTTTGGAGAAAGAAAATGGTTACGAAACAGATAACGATAATAAATGTTTTATTGGTGAAAAAAGAAAAGATCAAATCTTTAATGAAATCAGGATGGGCTTAGAGATGAACTCCGTCTGAACTCGCCAGGATTCATGGAACTTCAATTAAAACAATTTCAGAAGGGCAGCTGACAGCGAGACGCTGGGAGTGTAATTAAAATTGAGCAACGTTTTAGCACCAGGTTTTCTAGCAGGATCCTGAGAATTCATATTGGCCCAGGGGAGGAGGGTGCCACAGGGATGGGGTCTAGGAGGAGGGGCGGGCGAGGATTCCAGACAACACAGGTAAGAAATCCCATAGACACTAGAATCCCCAGGCGCTAGCTAACAACATGTGCTTTTAAATCCACTATTTCCAACTCCTTGTGTATGCTTGTAGAAAACTGGCTTCTTGGACTAGAGACTGGCATTTTATCCTGAAAGATTCTTTATGAATCTTTCAAAAAGATTCTACTCCAGCAGCAGATCAAGGCTACGAGATGCATGGAAACTAGAATCAGAATATCTGGGTTCCAGTTCTGTTTTTCTATATACCAGTTGTGTCACCTTGGGCAAGGGACTTAACCACTCTTAGGCTCATTGCCCCAGCTGTGAAATGGGATGTCGGTAGCATACAGCTCCAAGAATTGTCCGTAGGCTTTAAGAAGATATTCCATGTGACTTTTAATAACACAGTGCCTGACACCTAGTTAGCACCCAATAACTATAGGCAAATACTGTCATTTATTAGGACTGAGTTAACACTAGATGGTCAGTTTCTCCTTTTAAGAGACGAAGCTTCTACCTGATGTGGCAGCCACACAGCGCAGACACGGTGGCATGCAGGCCCTTTGGTCACAACTGAGGAGCTTCACCCAGGAGCATCTTGGCTTCAGGAGTTGAGCAGGCCGTGGTGGGAAGATGTACAACAGAGGCTAGAAACTCGGAGACGCTCCAGTCAAGAGTGACAGACCCCTCAGCCAAGAGCAAAACCAAGGCAGGAAGGAGGGACGGAAGAATGTCAGAGAGGGGGTCCCACCGTATGGCCAAGGTGAAGGAGTCATATTCATAGATACTCAACTCCACGGAGTGCAGTGGGAAATGGGGTTTACACTTGGCGCCCCCAGGATCTCCGGAACCACCCAGAACAAATCAACACTCACTGCCTGGCTGACCCCAACAGGCAGCTCTGGGTCCTTCTCTGCCCAGGCTCTGGTTTGGTTGGGGCTAGACAGCCTCCAGCCCTCCCTGCCTACTCCCTCCAGCCAGCGCTGTGCTGACTCAGCGGCTTCTCCAGGTCCCACAGCTACCCCCCCCGCCCCCCGCCGCCAAGCAAGAGAACCATATTGGCTTTGGGGATCTGGCTCATCATTTTTTGTTAAGTCAACTTTCTGATACTATAGAGAATCCCAACCTGTGAATAATGGAAAAAAAATTAATTACATTTCCTTTGGCCTGCCCTCTGTGATTTTTTTTTTTTTTTATGGCTGCTGCAGCAGAATTACCTTCCAAATTATATTGGTCCGGGTTATTAAAATGACTTTCAATTCCCTGAGTACACAGGGAGAGACAGTCAGGCAAGGAGCTGAAACACTGGGAGTCCTTTTACATTTTCTTTCCTTTTTTTTTTTTTTTTTTTTTTTTTTTTTTTTTTTTTTTTTTTTTTTTTTTTTTTTTTTTTTACTTTTTTGCAGATAAGCCACCTACAGATAACTGAGAATTGACTGTTTCCATTCCCAATTAATCCATTTCCTCTGGTGTCTGGTATTTACTCTCAGACTTCCCCTGGTTTACAGTACAACCCAGGACTCTTTTAATACTCCAAATCCATTAGACACTTTTCTTTTCCCTCATGAACAAAGGAGAAATGTTTTCGTGCAACTTTATGGAAGCCATCAATCTCCCTGAAAGGCTTGCCACGCTCAACAGAATTCACATTATAACTTATGCAAAGCAGAGGGCGGGCGGCGAGAGGGGAAATCTCGGTTTCTTTGAGCAGTAGCAATGCATTAAAGAAAACATGCGTTTCTGCTGAAATTCATATTGGTAAATGGATTTCCCATCTGAAACATTGTTTTTCACTAAGAGAAGCTTTTAATCCCCTTAAGTTCCTTTCTAATCTGCCTTGGAAGTGCTTGTCTCAGGAATATAACAGTGATGATATAACAGATTTAATTTATTAGAACGAGACAGCAGCCAGCCAGCAGAGTACCCGAGAGTGCGTGCCCACCAGCTGAGTAGGGCTGTCGCTCCCGGGCAGATAAAGCTTGTCCCCTCTGCTGCAGGTCCAGCCCCGAGTTGAGATGGCAGCTCCCCAGGCTCCCTCTGGAGCAAACACCCCAGCTTCACAGGGTAACAGAAGACAGCTGAGGAAGGCAGGTCCTCAAACAACCATCACAGTCACCTGCCTATCATTCCTCGGAGAAGAGACAGCCTGGTGGCAGTAGAGACCACCAGCCTATGAGACCGGTGCTCTAAAGCTTTTGAGGGATCTCGGTGGGATATTACTTTACCGCTGCGTGAGGTCACGGATGGCAATACTGAGCCAAGAGTCAGAAGGACAGGAGATGCAAATGTCACCCTTACCACAGATCCACCAGATCCCACTCCCAAAGAAGAGATAGAAGAAAATCATATGCAAATCAATCAGCCCCACTCAGTCCAACACTGCTTGGTTGGGGGAGGTAGCAACAAGTGAATTTTTGTGACTCGATCTCTTCACTCACCAACCCAGCTGGTCCAGTAGCTGAACTTGGACAGCCTAGGACATGGGGTGGCTGAGTCCACCTGTTTGGCATGTGTCTAAACCATCATGATGGCACCAGGCACATCCACACATAATTCCATTTTATCTTTCTCTGAACCAAAAGCGGGTTTGTTTACTCATTCAGTTCCTGCATATTGACATTCTTGTGAGCCAGCCTTTGACTCATGAGAACAACAGTCTTGCAGCCCCAAGAGGATACACCTGATTTTAGCACCAGACATCGGTATCTCTCTCTAAGTTGACCTCCCTATTGTCACACTGCGATGGCCAAGAACATAGGTTCTGGAAGCGGGGCTAGGTTCAAATCTCAGGTATGGTAGGAAACAGTGAGTTAGAAACTCAGCCTCAATCATGTGCTCTTGCCTCATCTGCAAAATGGGAATATAACCACTTACTACCAGTGAGAAATAAATGACCTCACATGGTTAAAATCCTTAGCACAGTGGCTGGCACATAGTACGCGCTAAATAATTACACCTATTATTACATATGCAGGCGACCCGTGAACATATTTGCTGCTCTATCTGTTCATTCATTAATTCCCCGGGTGTTTATTGGGCACCTATGCTGTGCCTGGCTCTGCACTAGGCACCGTGCAGATAGCAGAGGTGGAGATAAAAATAATCTTTGATGGAAATACAGTTTTGTAGTCATTCTTTCAGTTGAATTTCACACACCCACCAAAAGCATAAAAATCAGAAAGCCCCTAACAGGATAGTTTTGTAAGGCAGATTTGATCACTTGTACAGGGAAGCAAGATGGATCCTGTAAGACAGGAGACTTTGTCAATGGCAATGCTACACACATACAGGCTGGTGGAGTCTGAGACAAACTTCCACTGCAACTTTTTCTTGACTAGACTATTCCAGAAAGCAAGGATCTGGAATCTAGGCAAGGTAGAATGCAGTAACCCAAAACCCTAGCAGACATGACCGAGCGGCTGCAGGACATACCCCATCCTGGGGCAAATGTGTGCTTCGGTGGGAAACCGTATCCCCGGCTCAGCGGGAGCCGGAGGTTTGCTGTCTTCAGATGCTGAGAAAGGGGCCAGGGAAGAGGAGGCGGCTAGGAACTTGACGCTGATTAAAAGCACCCGCTCGCAAGCTGCACGCAGGCCCACATGGTCCAAGCCCCGGGAAGCGAGCCTCCGCAGGGGTCAACACCCCGCCCCGGCCTGACAAGCTGAGCTGGGGCGTCTGGGCTGAAGATGGATGAGGGCGCCAAGCCCGCCCCTGACAGCATGGATCCGCGCCACCCAGCAGTGAGCCAGGGGTTCTGGCCACTTCCCTGACACTTTTTATGGGTTCGAAGTTGGGGGGGGGGCATCATTTCAGACATAAATAACTCCTCAAACAGTGTTGAGATCAGACACCTGAAAATTCGCCTCCAAAGCCTGTGCCCCGTGGCCAGGACACGATTCCCAACTGCAGAACCACACCCGCATTGATTGTGGTCCTGCCCAGACAGAAGCCTATCTCGTGCCTTCTCTCACCCCACACACTGCGCATCCGCTCCGTCCCCTCTCCTTATGGAGGCTGTCAGATTCTCACACTTTCGTTTCCTACCACCCAATCCACAAACTCACCTGCTCTCTTTCACCCTTCTGGGTAGAGTGGAAGGTTGTCCCTCCTCCTGCCAGGACCACCTGCTACTGTGCCCTGACCCATTCAGCTCCCCACACTCACCCAGGTCAACAGCCCCCTTTCCTGGTCCTTCTCACCAGCAATCACACATACCTCAGTATCTCCCATCTCATAAACCACCCCAAACCAAAACAGAATATCTCCTGATCCCTCCTCTTGCTTCAACGATGTCCGACCTCTCTAATTCCCTTCTAGGCAAAATAGTCTCCAAGTATCACCTCCAAGCCCCACCTCTGTTTCCTCAGCCAAGTTCAACCTGGCTGGGCCACCACTCTACCGTAACCGTTCCCATCGAGTTCATCAGTGAGCTCCGTGCGGTCAAATGCAAGGGGCTCTCTCCTCTCCGCTCTCAGTTGGCTCCCTGTTCCTTCCCAGGGGTCTCTTCTCCAGGCTTCTCCTTCCCCAGCCTCTCCTCTCCCTAGCAAAAGCTTCTCAGTCCCTTGTTAGCCCTGCCCCACCAACTTGTAGAAGTTGGAGTGCCCTAGGTTCGGTCCTCAGTCCCTTTCTCTCCACCCATCTCTTTAGATGAGCTCCTTCATTGCCATGGTTTCATATACCATCGACGTACCTCTGACTTTCAGATTCTAGTCCCAGCCCAGAAAATTGTCCAGAACTCTGGCTTGTATATCATATACTCCCAGCCCTTTTTTATTGTTTGTTTTGAAACAGGGTCTTGCTGGGTTGCTGAGAGTCAGGCTATGTTGCTGAAGCTGTTCTCAAACTTGCCATCCTCCTGCCTCAGCCTCCCAAGTACTGGGATTATAGGCACATGCACTACCGTGCCTGGCTTGAGTGCCTTCTTGACACCTCCATGTGGGCATTTAACAGGACTCTCCACTTGACATTTCCACGACCAGGCAGTTTACAGGATAGGCTTTTTATAGAACAGGCTTTTTAGACACTTCGAAGATGTTCAGCCTCATTAAGAGTTAATGAAATGCAAATTGAAACAGAAGTCAGATTTTTTTCACCAATCAGTTTGGCAAAGAGAGATCAAAACATTTAATAACACAATGTTGATGAGTATTTGAGGAGAAGGGAGGCTTTGTAAATTAGCAGGGAATATAAATTGGCATAATCTCTTTGTAGGGCAAATTGTCAATAACAAAATGAAAAACACACATCCTCTTTGACCTTGCAATTCTACTTCTAGAAATTTATCCAATAAATATATTCCATTAATATATTTGATACATGTATTTACTTCCTTTAATATTTGTTGGATAGCCGTATATCTGCAAACAGTTGTTGAAAACACGCAGGAAAACAGAAGAGACTGGCTGTGTATGTAAAAATACAGTTCCACAGAGGAATGTCATGAACTGTTAAAAGAATGGAAGATATCTTTATGAAGCAGAAAAATTTCCAAGGTACAATGTTAAATTTAAAAAATCAAAATTGGATATAACATTGTACTCCTGGTATTTTGTGTGTGTGTGTGTGTGTGTGTGTGTGTGTGTGTGTGTGTGTGTATGTGGTACTAGGGATTGAACTCAGGGGTACTCTACCTCCAAGCTACACCCCTAGTCCTTTATTATTATTATTATTATTATTTGAGACAGGGTCTAGCTAGGTTGTTAAGAGTCTTGCTAAACTGCTGAGGCTAGTTTTGAACTTGAGATCCTCTTGTCTCGACACCTCCCCAGTACTGAGATTACAGGCATACACCACCACATCCAGCTACTCCGATGTTTAAAAAGAGTGATAGAGACTGAAACACTCACACCTAAATGCTTACATAAATACAAAATATTACTAGAAGGAAAACCTCTCATGGGGACTGCCTGTGGGTCAATGGAGCTAGCAGACCCTTTTATAGGGGATTAGGGTACTTTCCTTATATGTTTTTTTGCACTGTTTGAAAATTTTCACATGTTCATTTATAACATTTTCAATGTGAAAGTTAGGTTTTGAAGTGCTGGCTCCCTCTCACCATTCCACAGTCAGCTCCGATGCCCCCTCTCCAGCCAGGCTTCTCTACACCACTCTCCATATCAGTCTCCCCTGTTCTTTCTGTCCCCAGCAGAGCAGCTCCACTAGCAGCCATTTCAAATATTGGGGCTTTGAGGGAGATTTAATTTTTAAAAAAAGGTCTCTGCTGAGAGAGGCTCCCTCATGCACCCATCTGAAGCAACACCCTGCATCCTGCCTCTCTGTCTTCAGTGCCTTTGTCACTGATCTGACATCTCAGTTTCATTTGCAGGTTGTTGACTTTCTGCCATTGGAAGTGAGCTCCGGAGCAGTGGGTGGAGGAAGGGTCTTGCCCATTTTGTTCACACCTCTGTCCCCTGTGGTTAGAATAGTGCCTAGCACATGGCAGATGCTCGACAGATATGTGTTAAATTCATGAATGCTAAGGAAAATAAAATTTAATAAGACATTTGTTTAAAAGTCTGAAATGCACAATTGGGTCACTACCTGTAAGCCTGTCCAGTTTGTGTTGATGTCAGTTGGCTAAGCCAAGGGCCTGGGGCAGGATCCTGGTGGCAGCAAATGGCAGAGAGAGGATACAGGGGACAAGAGGAAATGGCTCTACCGGAAAAGCCTAGCGGCTAGAGCAGTGAAGTGACAGAGCTGTAGAGAGCAGAGGCAGGACAGTCCTTAGCAACACCCCCTCCCTAACATCCCAAGATCCCAAGATCCCAAGGGAGGGGCAGAGCTGGGGAGAGAAGACTTTCAGCTTCCCGGGTGATTCACTAAGTGTCAGAGAGACAACTGCCAAGGGAGGAATGACTGAATCACTAAGTTACTCAAACCCCCAGCACTCTGGCTGGAGGCAGGAAAGCATGAGTCAGTTAGTCCCTGGGAAGCTGACTCAGCAGAGGGCTTGAGCAGTGGGTGAGCAGCCTGGAGAGTGTGCAGGAACAGGCTTCCAGCAGCCCTGCTGCAGCCCTGCAGCCCCTCCGAAGACCGGCCTCCGGGCCTCCTTGCTGGAGAAGGGTGGAGGACTACCCTGACTGGAGCCTCCCATGGACTTAGGGAAATCACGTTCTCAGCCCTGTGGCTTCAGCTCCTGCATGATCCTGCCGGGGCCTCTCGAAACCTCAGGAAACCTCATGTTTTCTAAATTGTACTTTCATGCTCAGCAAGCCCTCAGGCTACCTGGTTAAAAGTTGACATGAAACAATCCTCCGTAATTGGTTCGTTTGAACGGTGTCCTCGGCAGAGTCATCAAGGCCAGCCGTGTTCATTAGCAGCAGTTCACGTAAAACCCGAGCAGAAAAATGTCAATCATCCCAGGGCTTCAAAAACTTCTCGGGGCTTCCTCCAGCCTGACCAAATGCCAACACGAATAAATCCAGGCAAGGCGAACATGGTGTGGCCTCAGATGAGTGAAGGTTTCTCCACAGCGGCACCACTGCCTTTTGGCGCCAGAAAATCCTTGGGGGTGGGGCTGTCCTGTGCACGGTATGATGATCAACATCCCCAGGACCAAAAATGTTGCCCAATGATCCCCCAGGGAGCAAAATCACCTTGGGTTGAGAACCAGTCTCCTAGAAGATTCTATCCATTTGGATGGTTTAATTTGGGAAAGTCATCAAGCTGGGCGTGGTGGCACATGCCTGTAATCCCAGTACTTGGGAAGCTGAGACTGAAGGATCACAGGTTTCAGAATAGCCTCAGCAAGTACTGAGACTCTCATCAACCTAATGAGGCCCTGTTTTAAAATAAAAATAAAATAGGACTAGGGGTGTAAATCAGAGGTAGAATGCCCCTGGGTTTCATCCCTAGTACCATTAAAAAAGAAAAAGTCATGAATTCAGGAAAGACTTTTCTGGAGGGTCTACCACATGGTAGGCTTTGTACCTGGCATTAGATGCAGTCAAAAAAACAAAGGTAGGTCTTCTAAAAAGCAGGGCAAGCAAGCCCTTAGCACCTTCTCAATGGCCTGGTTTCAAGTGCTAGGTTTCCCACAAGGAGCCAGGGCAGGGTGAGGTCAGGCTGTTTCACTGGGAGAGAGAGGGTGGGTGAGCACTTGGGTAATCCCTCCAAAGGAAGGCCCCGGCCAATGCTTGTCTCTAGCTCTTCATCGAAATGGTTGCCACAGGTCTTGAGAAGAGCACAGTGGGTGTGCAGCAGTGAATCATCGAAGTTAATTACAGAGATCGCTGCGGAACCCTGCAAAGCCTGGCCGAGCTCAGCTTGCAACACCAGGCAGCAGCAACAGCCGCCGATGATGATGTACACGTTAATAATTGACACCCACACAGCCGCAGAGTGCTCCCTGCTCCAGGCCTAGACCAGGAAAAACAGAGGCACAGACAAAAAACACATGATAGGTTGATCACCCTTTCCACCATTTTCTTCCACTGTGGTCTTTGAGACTGACATGGGGGGTGGGGGGTCAGGGGAGTGGGACCTGGACTGGGAGATGGACTCGTGGTGGGGCAGGCAAGTGGGGAGAGGAAGGGGAGATGGGGGCCAGGTAGATGTAATTTCAGTGCATTAAGGAGGCTCAACGGAGCCACAGTGAAATGATCCCAAGCACCTGACCCTTCCACGGCAGGCTCCCCAGAGAGCTCGGTGAGTGAAAGGTGGCAGACGTGGCAGGCGTGCAGGGCTCTCTCTGACAAACCCCGGGCTGTCAGCGTGCAGTGAGGCAGGGAGCTTGGATGCCTGGGAGTCATTTCAAGCAGACAGTCCAGTGGAGGCTGGACAGGGGACCAGCAGCTGAGAAGCAGATTTCTCCAAACATAGCACAATTGTTTCAGGTAGTGCAGAGGTAGCTCGGGGTGATCTGAGGACACAGCTTTTCTAACATCGGATCACACGGGGAGACTGGGAGACAGGCAGGTGCTCCTTTCAAGTTTCTCTAAGTCCATCTGATAAGGAGAAGGAGAAAGTCTTGGTTTGGTGCTAGGAACTTGAGGAAGTCACTTCAATGCCTGCGCTTCCTCTCGCTCCCCGCCACCCAAGTACTAGGGGTAGATACCAGAGTATTCTACCTCTAAGTCACACCCGCAACTCTTTTTATTTATTATTTTGAAACAGGATCTCCTTAAGTTGCCCAGGCTGACCTTCAACTTTCATCCTTTTGTTCCACCTTCCAAAGTACCAAGATTACAGGCACCATACCTGGCTTCATCCTCTCCCTTTTTTTTTTTTTTTTTTTTTTCGGTACTAGGGATTGAACTCAGGGGCATTCTACCTCTGAGCTACACCCCCAGTCCTATTTTTTATTCTTTATTTTGAAACAGGGTCTCACTAAGTTGCGGAGGGCCTCACTAAGTAGCTGAGGCTGGACGCGAACCCGGATCCTCCGGTCTCAGCCTCCCAAATGCTGGGGTTACAAGCGTCCGCCACCATGCCCGGCTCATCCTCCCCCTTTTTGACAAAGCAAAAACAGGCCATAGGCTCACACTTACATTATTATATCTAGACATTCTTATGTCTAACCAGAATATAGGTCAAGTTTATAAAGGTCAAATTCACATACAGTACAGTTTATTAGTGTGTAGTTCTATGAGTTTTGACAAATACATGCAGTTGAAAACCACAATTATAATTGGGATAAAGAAGATTTCCACCACCAAAAATATTCCTTCAGGCTCCTTGAGGTCAAATGTTCCCTAACACCAACCACAGCAACCAATGATCTGTTTTCAGTCCCAATAGTGTTGTCTTTTCCAGAACACCAGAGAAATGGATTCGCGTACTATGTACCCTTTGGGATTTTTATTTTGCATTTATCTTTAGCTTAGCTATTATGAGGTTGCAAATGATCTTCCATTTAAGGTAGTTCTATAACATATTCTTTTTATATAAATCCACAGTTTAAAATAGAGATTTGGTTTAGAGAACAATATTAAGTAAGCAACCATGTAGGCATTGTGCAGATAAGTAAAAAAATCAGAATGATTGGATAGGAGTCGTCAAGAAATAGGAAGGAGTAACATTTTTATTCTGCCTGCAAATTAAAATAGCTTGCCAATTTCATAGATGCAGGCTGAAGACTTTGGATCAGAGAAAAAGAACTTGATCACTTACAGCACAGCAGACGGCATGAGTGTCAACAAGTTGCAAAAGTTCCCTTTGTTCCTAATCCCACAGGGGTGATGTGGACAGGCCAGGAAGATGCCTGCACACACCAAGCACCCTAGGCGAGGAACCCTGGGCTTAGGGAACCCGAATATTTTATAATGGACAATATGTACACACCTGCCCTTGGTTCTAGAGGGAGACACTAACTCGATCTTCCCTAAACCCTTTGCTACATAAATGTTCCTGCAAAGATAACAAAGGCCAGTGGGTATTTCCCCTTGAAAGACATGCAGAAATGTGAGGGGCCCATGGGGCATTTTCTCTCAACTGGAATGACTGAAACCTGGGCCACCTGCCTTAGAGGACAGAAGAAAACCTTGAGCAGTCACAGGTTGAGGGACCCAGCAGATATCATGGCCGGGCAGGCTTGGACACTGCATTTCCCTCTAGAAGGCTCTCTGGAGAGGCAAGAAGACTCAGACCAGCTGAGTCTTATTCCAACCCATTTCTTCCTGTGGTAAACTCTCCAAAGCAATCTTCCCACTAGAAGTTGGTTTCCCACAAGAGAGAGAGGTGCAGTGCTCTGCCCTTGTCACCACCGGGTTCTCAGAGCTCTGTATTCCTCATTGTCACTGAGCTCCTACACATGCTGGTTTATACATCACACTCCATGCTGGTTAATGTGAGTCTTTTTCATTCTCACTTTGTCCATACAATTAAGGTTTTTGTTTTTGTTTTTGTTTTTGCAGTACTGGGAATTGAATCCAGGGGCATTCCAGCTCCAAGCTACACCCCCAGCCCTATTTTTTTATTCTTTATTTTGAAACAGTTGCAGAGGGCCTCACTAAGTAGCTGAGGCTGGCTGCAAACCTGCAATCCTCCTGTTTCAGCCTCCCAAGTACTGGGATTACAAGCATGCACCACCATGCCTGGCCCAACAATTGAGCTTTTAATGCTGAAAGGCTGAGAACCAAGTCCCTAAATTCAACATAATTGTAGTATCTAGCACACTGTTGTACGTTCTAACCTTTTTATATTCATGATCTAAATTGATTCTCCAGCTATATGCTTGGTAGGTTCGTCTATGAGCCTTGTTTTCTATATGAAGGAGGTAGAGCATCCTGTAGGTACATGTGACAGAGATAGAATTTGAAGTCAGTCTGGTTGAAGCCAGTCAGTCACTTTGCCGTTGGTCCTATTGCCTGGCCAGGGGGTTCCTGCCTTAGAGGCTTCATGGGCAGCCAGCCCATCAGGAGCCCTTGGCCCCTCTGCTATGGCCTCTGTGCAGCAGGCCAGTGGTCGAGAAGACAGGGAAGCCTTGGGGTCCCTCTGGAGAGATGCCCCGAGTATGAGCTGCCACAGGCAGCTGCCAACTCAGAATCCATGACCTAGAAGGCCCATCCTTCACAGGTTAGCGCCCTTGGCCCTTCCAAGCCAGGCCTATCTGGAGATGAAGGTATCTCCTGTCTCTGGAGCCCTTTTCCCTCCTCTGTACTCCATCTAGAGCTTTTCAGAAGGTTCTCATGAAGCTTTGGGGCCTATTGCAGTTACTACAGTTCCATAGCACACCACCCCAAACCCCGACAGCTTAAAACAACAATTTGACTTTGCTCACAATTGTGCAAAGCAAGCATTTGGAAAGGGCTCAGCTAGTAGGTTCCTCCACTGGGGCAGAGGGGTCTCTTGAGGTTGTCATCCACCGTAAGCTGGGACTGCCTCACACCTGAGGGCTGGGCTAGGCCACAGGACAAAAGGAATCCTCCATGTGACTGACACTTGAAGCTCAGCTGGGCTGTCGATGGGAGTCAACCCAGCACCTACACGTAGCCCCCCAGCAAGGCAGCCTCAGGGTAATGGTACCCTGCACATGGGTCTGGCTTTCTGCAGAGCAGAGGTCCCAAGGATGGGAGGAAGCTGCATGGTCTTTCTCTGATCCAGCCTTGGAAGCTACATGTATAGCTTCTACCAGGCCCTGCTGGACAATGCAGCACCAAGCCTGGCTAGATTCAAGGAAGAAGAGTCAATGTATTTGGAGTCTCTGGTTTGAAGCTCCCTCGGTTCCCAGCCAGGTTCCCCCTTCTGGCCCACACCAGCAGTAGTATCCTTTCTGCACTTTCAGAGAAGGGAGTCCAGGGTTGCTCAGAGGTGGGAAAGCATTGGGCTGCTGAGGATGGAGTGCAGAATCCACCTCTGACAACCACAAGTAAGAAAGACAACCCGACCTTCGACTTCCTGAGAGAGTGATCCATCTGAGTTTCAGCGACCTCAGCCGTCGCAAAGCAAGCTCCCAGCATGAACACAGGTTTCAAAGGCGAGAGGAGGGAGCCAAAAATCATCCATCATGTACACAAAAGCCCACATTCTCTGATGATGTGCCAAATATGGGGTCCCTCTGTAACCTGGGGTGCTGGAGGCCTCTGAGTACTCACTATTCCCTCCGCCCTACAGGGACTCCAGGACATCTGGGACAACCATGAGCCACAACACACTGCATTCTTTATAAATCACCCAGTCTCAGGTGCTCTGTTATAGCAACTGAAATCCTGCTCTCCCATGTTTGGTGAGGTTTTAGCATCAACCTGTAATAGAAGATGTGCCCTCTTAATCACCGGGGACTTCTCCCTATCTTGTCACCCCAGTGACACCCCCTAGAAGTAATGATGTCCACAGCTCAAAAAACAGACCACAGCCAATAGGAAGTTGTCACTCTAGGCCACTGTCCTCTTAGAGTCATTGTTTCCTGGAGCACCTATCCCTCCAAGGAGACCTCTAGGCCTGGGAGTGTGTGTGTGTGTGTGTGTGTGTGTGTGTGTGTTTTGCAGGGAGGGATTACCACTGTCCTTATTTGACATAGTAACCACATCCTTGGTGTCCTCCTATATCCAGGAGCTCTGGTGTATAGACAAGATCTTCTCTATCCACTAGTAGAAAATGATGAGCCTGGGGTCTACAGAGGCAGGGATCCCTTTCACCCGTATTAAACACACACCTGCACACCCAGTGCACTCTGAACACCTCATACATTTAGACAATCCCTCTGCACATGCTGCACATGCTTTGAGCCACAAAGCTAGTATGCCAGGGTGTGGAGTTGGGAGCCAGGCACATAGATCCGAATGTGGCTGCGATCTACGTGTTCAGGACCTCAGAGTCAACTCTGTACCTCCGTTCTTTTGTGGGACTAAAGTCCCTGCATCGCAGAGCCATTGCACAGCCCTGCATGGAGCCACACAGTGTCTGGCTAAGAGAGGGTTTGTCCCCTCCAGCTCTCGTGTTGAAATTTGGTGTTGAGAGGTAGGGGGACCACCAGGAGGTGATCAGGTCATGAAGAGGATTGACCAGGCTAATTCTCACTTGCAAGGGACTGGATTATTCCCTCTGGAGCTGTTGTTACAAATGGAAGCGGCTTTTGGGTTCAGTGCTCTCTCTCCCACATGTCTGCTTGCTTTTTCACTTTCTACCAGGAGTCAAGGTAGCATGAGGCTGTCACCAGAAGCCAACCAGATGCTGGTGCTATGCTCCTGGACTTCCAGCTTCCAGAACCGTGAGCCACAATACACTGCGTTCTTTATAAATTACCCATTCTCAGGTGTTCTGTTATAGCAACAGAAAACAGATTAAGGCAGTGAGTGAAGTGTTTAGAAAAGCACCTGCTATGTGGTAAACATTCCATTTAGCTGCTTCCTGCATTTACAGTGATATTCTCCCAAATAGAATGCCATTAATTAAATCAATTGTCCTTGAATTTTCCAACTACTAAATAGCATTATACAACCCAAAGAGTTGTTTTAAAAGATGTTGTTTGCACCAGGTGTGATGGCATACATCTGCAATTCCATTACTTGAGAGGCTGATACAGGAGGATCACAGATTCTAGGCCAGCCTCGGCAACTTAGTGAGACCCTCAGCAACTTAGTGAGATTCTGTTTCAAAATAAAATAGGGCTAAGGATCTAACTTAGTGATAGAATGCCCCTGGTACCAAAAAAATCCCCAGTACCAAAAAAAAGACTTTGTTTGCAATCATGAAGCCTGGTAATAGTCTTCTAAAACCATCACCTGGTGACATCATACAAAGTGTTAAATCAGGGGCCTAAAAGCCCTGCAGGAAATCTTCACACATCACACAACCTTTCTACGGAGTCACTGGTCCACATACAAGAATTCTTTAGTGTGACCCTTAGCCAAAATAATCCTGTCTTCAAAACATCTGGCGTTCTGTGAAATTACCTTTGGCACATCTACTCTCTATAATGTACCTCACTGTATGCATTCTGCATCTGTACTCATGACTGGTGCTCTGGCTTATCTAAAGTGATTTGGCATGGTCATTTTAAATGGACACATGTTTTGACTGATGCACTGCCTTTTGGAGCCTAATGTTCACTGAGGATGAAACTCCACCCCGTCTCTTTCTTTTATCTTCCCAAGAGCCCCCAGATGTGGGTACCACTGGCCCAGTTTACAGTTGAGAAAGTTTAGTTTCAGAGATCAGCTCTCTGGTTCAATTTTCATGGCTTGCCAGTGGCAGAGATGGAACACAAAGGGCACCCCTTTCCCTTTGGGGCGCCCTTCCTCTCTGCAGCCCCTTTTGGGTCTCACAAGAGTCTCAATGCTGATATTATCCCCTCTGCATCCTCTTTCATGTGCTTAGCCCTACACAGGGGGAAGCTGAAGGTTGCTAAAATAATGCCAGCGGGCTCCAGGCAGGTCATGTGAATGCGCTACAGGGGTTGGGCAGGCGGCATCCGGTGGGGGAGTGTTGGTGGAGATTGTGGCAGGCTGAGAGTGCAGGCTCCTGCTAGCAGAAACAGCCATGTCGCAGCTCCTACCTAGGGTCACCACGTGGGAAGGTGGGTCCGCCATGGCACATCTTCCAACTTCTTACAAAAACCCAGAAACCCAGCATTTTGTGTGATATTTTCCTATCTAATCTACTGGCAAGCCCTGATTCCTTTGTCAGCGCCTCAAGAACAACTTTCCAACCCTCTAGTTACCTGCCTCTCTCCATGCATGTGTCAAAGGCAGAGTGTGGTGCTGGGTTCTGGAAGGCTGAGTGGAGATTAGTGGAAGGTGAGGTGGGTCTGAGGCCACCCTGAAGACCTGTGTGTGGTATCTCTAGCAGGTGGCATGGACTCTGGGTTGAAAGAAACATGGAGACTCAATTCAAACTGACTTAAATAAAGAAGAGAATTAATGTGTTCACATAACTATGGAGGTTTCAAGTATGGCAGGACACAGACACGCAACGATGTCACCAGGCCCCCTTTCTCCCTCTCGGCCCTTGTCTCCTTGTCTTAGCCATCTTAGCAGGCTTTTCCCTCATGGTGACAAGCTGGCCTCTCGCCTCCAACCTGACATTCTCTCCTCCAGGAACCATATGGAAAAGATATGGAAAAGGTGTATCTCTTTTCTTTCTTTCTTTTTTTTTTGCAGTACTGGGGATTGAACTCAGGGGCATTCTACCTTTGAGCTATACCCCCAGACCTATTTTTTATTCTTTATTTTGAAAGCGGGTCTCACTAAGCTGCAGAGTGCCTCACTAGGTAGCTGAGGCTGGCCGCAAATCCAGATCCTCCGGTCTCAGCCTCCCAAATGCTGGGATTACAAGCGTGTGCCACCACACCTGGCTTCTCTTTTCTAGATAGTCCCATAGAGAGCTCCGGGATTGAATCTCTGGACCACCATTGAATCGTGAGTCCATCTCTAAAAAGAGTAACTGTGGCCAGGGAGCAAATATTCTGATTGGCCAGGCCTGGGTTCCAGACCCAGCCCTTAGCCAATCACAGGCTGGGCAGGGCTACCCTTATAGGCAGCAGCCTCCAGCACTATGATTGGCTAGTGCTGGGTCGTGTGCCCAGACCTAGACGCAGGAAGTCCAGAGTCAGCCTCTTCCAGACCTGTGGTCTTTGTGTGGGAGGGGGAAAGTTGGCTCTTTCTAGTAGGAGACAGGAAACCGAGTTCAAGTCCCTTATATAACGAGCCGCCATGGAAAGAAGATTCTGGAGCAGGCACTGATAGGCTGGGGACAGCACTTTGGAGACATTCACTGGACAGCCAGCCTGCCTCCAGCTGCTTTCCGCTCCAGCTGGGCCATATGCCTGTCCCCTGGGCAGGCCACTGCCAGTTTTGGCCAGCTCTCCTGGTCCAGCAAAGTGGCCTCCACTCAGTGCTCACCATGGGAGCTCTGGATGCTGAAAGTTATGTCCCAAGATCCTGTCGTTCCTGATGAACTCCTGCCCATGGCGGAGGAGCCCCCACAAGCCCGCTCAAGCCAGGAGCTCTGCTTCCGCCCTAACCCCTGTCCCTTTCCTGGCCCCACCGCCTCCCCAGCGCAGCCTAATCTTTGGAACAGGTGGGAGGCCGGGGTCCTGGCTCTCAGCTTTCACACCCAGGAGCGCAGCAAGGGGAAACTCATTACATGGGTTTAAGAGGGTTTAAAGGGCGTTAAAGAGTCCTGTGGGCCAAATTAAGAGGCCTCGATTTGCAGGCTGAGTTCTGAAGAGCTCCGAATTGTGTTTAGGCACAGAACAAGGGCCCGGCACTCCATCTAGTGCAGGCACTGTGAGAAAAGTGTGTGCTCCAGGGAATTATCAACTAGAGAAGAAATAACAGGTGCTGGAGGCCAGCCTGGGATCTATGGGCTGCAGGATGACCAAAGGCTTTCCCTTCACCAAGAAGGTCACAGAAAGGAACTGTTCATCAAGAGCAGCTAGTTTAGCCGGGCGTGGTGGCACACACTTGTAATTCCAGCATTCGGGAGGCTGAGACCGGAGGATCCGGGTTCTCGGCCAGCCTCAGCTACCTAGTGAGGCACTCCGCAACTTAGTGAGACTCGGTTTCAAAATAAAGAATAAAAAATAGGGCTGAGGGTATATCTCGGAGGTAGAATGCCCCTGAGTTCAATCCCCAGTACCGAAAAAAAAAAAAAAAAACAAACAGCTAGTTCGACAAATTAAGGTATACCTTCATGCTGGCCTATGCCAACGCTACTCAAAAGAATGAGGTACCTGTGCAGGAATGGATATGAATGGTCCCCAAAAGATATTATCAG
This sequence comes from Graphiurus murinus, assembly GCA_004027655.1. Classification (NCBI taxonomy): domain Eukaryota; kingdom Metazoa; phylum Chordata; class Mammalia; order Rodentia; family Gliridae; genus Graphiurus; species Graphiurus murinus. The sequence goes on along the minus strand of PVLC010002630.1, from coordinate 90,992 downwards.
GCTAAAAATAAACAAGATAGGGAGGCACACTGGCATGCAACCTATAGTCCCAGCGACTTAGAAGGCTGAGGCAGGATGATCACTTGAAGTCAGGAGTTGGAAGCCTGAGCAACACAGTGAGACCCTGTGTTCTCCTAAGGGAGAATCTGGTTCATCCCAACTCCAGGCAAGATGGTAAAGTGCAGAGAGGGGCTGTGTCTCCAGTCTCCAGCCTAAAACATAGAAAAAGTAGTTCTCCAGTAAAGAATGAAGCTATTCTAAATAAAACTCCTTCAAATGTAACATATAAGCTGGGCATGGTGGCCCACGCTTGTAATCCCAGCATTTGGGAGGCTGAGACTGGAGGATCCGGGTTCGTGGCCAGCCTCAGCTACCTAGTGAGGCACTCCGCAACTTATGAGACTCGGTTTCAAAATAAAGAATAAAAAAATAGGGCTGGGGGTATAGCTCAGAGGTAGAATGCCCCTGAGTTCAATCCCTGGTACCGCAAAAACAACAACAACAAAAAAAGTAACATATACACTTCAGAAGAGAAGAAACTATCAAAATATGAACTTTGATTACACAGAAAGGGATTTTCCATGTTGAAATCCTTTTGTTTATTTAACACATGTTTACTTGGTCCCTCCTACTGGCCCTTAGGAACACCAGGTGCCTCCCGGAGCTTCTAGCCTGGGGAGGGAGACACATGCCGGCCATTCAACACACAGAGCTGTGATCCTGGACTCTGTTCAGGAAAGAGCTGAGACAAGGGCAAACACACTTGATATCAAGATGATCCCAAGAGACGCCAGCAGTGAAGTAAGGAGGAGAGGCAAGAAGGGAAGGAAGCCCCCGAGCATGTATCTTCAGGCCAGTAGCCTCTGCAGGTAACCGGAGCTCCATGGCATCAGGAAACAGCACAGAACGCGCCTCCAAATTCTCCCCCATCAGGCAAGGACATCAACTGTCATCGGTCTTGGGGTTGGGGGATTCACTTCTGGCCTGTTGTTCAAAAAGGCAGAGCAGACTCTCAGGAGCTAAGAAAGCCCACAAGCAGAACAACACGGGTGCTGCCAGCTGGGAGTAGGGCCACCAGTAGACGCTGACGCCCTGGAGGCCAAGAGCTTCTGGGAAGGGTACTGACAGCGTCTGGGACCTCGCCAGGTCTCATGAGTAGGAAACCCAGGAAGGAGGAAAATGAGAATCAGAGGCTCAGGCACAGGTGAAAGAGAGGCAGGCTCTGGAATGAGGCTACCTGACTCAATCCTGGCTCCGCCAACCTGCCAGCAACGTGACTGGAACAAATCTTCTATTCCCTACCTCGGTTTCCTCATTTGTAAAAGGGGCAAATAGGAGCACCTGCTTTGCAGCGTGGCTGAGAAGATCAAACAAGGCCATTGGCCCATTTGAGGGGCTCAGGCTCGTGCTGGCCTGCTCCTCCGGTGCTCCAAGAAGCCAGCACCTGGTTCAAGTCCCAGCAGGTGGCTTCCTCTCAATCAGTCACCATACCAGCACAAGTCAGGTGACACTCTCTGCCTTTCCTCTGGAAACCAAACTTCCCATGACCCAGGCGCTGGGCGGCCTCCTGTGCTGGACACGCTCTGCGCTCGGCCGCTCCTGCTGGACACTCGATGGGTCATTGTGCGTGATGGCATTCATTTCCCGATTGTCGGATTCCAGTCACAGGCCAGCTCTGAGCACCCGGCCCCAGGGAGAACAATGCCCCTCTGTTCCTCCCAGCCATTCATGTCGACTTTTGTTTCAACCTAAAATAACACCGGGCTAGAGGGTATTTGCTTAACACTGCCAAACCGGGTGGAAAATGTGGTGCGCTGTGACTTCTTGGGGTCCCCGGCTGATAATGATGTCATGATGGTGAGGTGAACTCTGCTCCTCCAGGGCCCCAGCGACCCTGGGATTAGAGCCACACTTATCTCCCAGGACATCTGGGAGCATCTGGGATTCCATTTCAGGACGGAGGCCCTGGGGGCTGAAGTTATGTTACGTGCTCACGAACAAAGTGGGCTCTCCTAGGCAGGGCTGGAGTGGATTATGTCTGATCACTGGGCCTCCATCGGGGACATCTGAGAATGTTGAAGAAAGGAAAGGGATTCTGCAAACCCAAACAAACACAAACTTCAAGCGAAAGACGTGAGCACTAAACATTTTAAAAGCCTGCCTGGGTGAACACGGTCCCACGAGGACTGGGCTCTCAGACTCAAAATCTTTGTCAAAGTCTGGCCAAGGGCTGGAGGCACAGACTTCACAGCTCTGTAAATCACACACCGGCAGCTTTCTGCCAAAGGGTGCTATTTAAAAAAATTAAAAATTGACTTGTCCAAGGGGCTTGTAAAAAAAAAAAAGAAAGAAAGAAAGGAAGAAAAGCCCCCAAACCCACCACTTTCTTTATTAAAGTTCACAGAAAATAAATATCAAATTTCTTTCAGCCTGAATTTTCTCTTTGACTATAATCACAGAAACTAGAGATGAAGGGGGGTGGGGAGAGGTGGCAGAGAGGACCCTATTGGGTCACTTTTTCCATATTTTGTGCAGTAAAATTGGTTGCCGCAGTCTCTGCAAGTTCACCTTCCTGTTTGCTGCCAAGAAATCACACGGGGCCCCACAAATAACTGTTGAGAGCAATCCCAGTTATAGAAATTTCTAAAAATGCTGCAAGGGGAAAAAATTGTTTTCAAGCTTCCCTTTAATTACAGACAAACTTTCCCCTTCTATTTAGTTCAGCTCAGTCATGAAATGGGATTGAACTTCCTTTCTGATTCATTCTTCAAAACCTCAATGCGGATTTTATCAGAAGCAGATCTGACACTCTCCTGGCGCTGCCTGGGTCAACCTCCATCCCAGATCCGTGTCTTCATTAAAGCTCTCTCTGTTTGGTTTGCTTAAGGAAAAATCATAACAGATCGGGTTCGATTTCTTCTCTGCTTGTGAAAAAAAAAAAATGTACTGACCTTGCCCTCCCCTTATTAGGGTAACTGGGGGCGACCAACATCACAAAACACAGTATTTTCCTCCAAGGGCTTCAAACCTTCAGTGGAAACTCACAGCCTGAAATCTCTGTTTTCTGGCTCGCCGAGCTCCCCCGCCACTGAGGGATGTAAGGGGCTCCCACCAAAGTTTGCTCCTGGCCATTGGGAGATAGCCGGGCAGCTGCCGATGTCCCTGAGAACCAATAGAAACAATTTAGGTCCCTTTCCCCCACCCCGTAGACCTTGGCATTGAGGTCTCCTTTCTCACTAACCTTAACTAAGCCACTTAAAAAGAAAGTGGAGGGGGGAAGGAGGAAATCTTTATAGATCGCCATCCAAACCTGACCACAAATGGTTCCAATTTGCTTCAGTGATTAAATCTATGTGAGTTTAAGGGTTTTCATGCGGGTCATTTGCTACTTTGGAATTTTGCTGCATGCCTTGCTAAGAAAACGAACTCATGAGTCACGGCGGGCACGAAGAAGGAAGGTCACGAAGCAAACGAGCAGAGCTCAAGTGGACGCAGGAAATAAAGACCCCCAAATTCTAAGTATGGGTGGGAGACAGGGGGATTAGGTCTGCCTTTGTGCTCAGGGGTGGGAGGGAGGTGACCGAAGCAGAGGTGCCTTTTTCAGAGCTGGCAGTCTGGGATCAAAGTAACAGTCGCCAGTTTGTCACTAGGCTAAGCTGGGTGTTTACACAAAAGTGTCAACAGGAGCTTTCCACCCACAAAGGGGCTCATACGCTGGAAGATTAATTACTTCCAAAACAGAGGTTGTGGGTAAATACCAGCTTGGGTTGGGGGCTAGCCTTCTAGGAGGTGTTTGTCTGGCCCCAGGCTGAGGTGTGCTGCCAGAGGTGGAAAGTTGGGGGCCAGAATTGAGAACATGGCCAAGGCCCAGTTGAACACTAGTGCTTTGTTTTCAGCACATGTAGTTTCTTGGTACTTCACCTTCCCTGAAACATGCAGGTTGGACCCAGGTGATCAAAAGCACTACCTGTGACTCTGTGACTTCTCTTGTCTCTCTCTCTCTCTCTCTCTCTCTCTCTCTCTCTCTCTCTCTCTCTCTCTCTCCTTCTCTCTCACTCTCCTATACTTCCATTGCAAGCAACTTTTCTGGTTTGCTCCCTTCTCTCCCTCCTCCATCATCAGGAGATCAGGAGTATGAAATAAGTTGGTGGACTCCAGAGTCCATGGCGAAATGCACACCGTTCAGTCTAAGAGCTCAGTGTCCTCCTCTGTTGAATGGCACAGGAAACATGTTGCCCCGCCTACTATTCCACCCTATTAGAATATTTAAAGGACAAGAAAGCCATCATAATTGAAAGCCATAAGGTAAGGGTGGTGATGGCCAGCTTCTACACCAGTGTTCTGATAGGACCTTGTTTTATTAGACAGTGAAAATCTCCCTGGATATGGACTATGCACACATGCTTACATGCACAAGGGAACACACACACACACACACACACACACACACACACACACACACCAAACCAATCCTGACCCACGACAATGTCCTCAAAGTATGGTCCTGAGACCAAGTGAATTAATGCTGTTGGGAATGCTTGTTCTAAAGGCAGGTTGCTAAGCCAGGCATGGTAGCCCACTTCTGTAATCCCAGTAGTTGGAAGGCTGAGACAGGAGGATCCTATTTCAAAATAAAAATAGCAAGACCCTATTTCAAAATTTAAAAAATAATAATAATAATAAAAAGGGCTGAGAGTATAGCCTGGATGCAGAATGCCCCCAGGTTTAATCCCCAATACCAAAACAAGCAAATAAATATATTAAGTAAATAAATGGACAAAGACAGTTCACCAGGTGCCTCCTCAATTTAAACTCACAGTTTTGTGTTTGTTAAATGACACCCTTCTATCACTGCTGGCATCAGGATAGTACCAAAAGTCTCAAAGGTCATTTGCTGATTAATTAATTTAGTTAATTAATTCACCCATTCATATTGGACAGATATTTACAAAAAGCACTTTTCCAGACACAAATGGACACCCCGCCCCCAGGAACAAAACTGAAGAGGTTCCTCCCTTCAAGAAGCTCCCCATGGGCTGGACATCAAGGCCCATGCCTGTATCCCCAGTACCTAGGAGGCTAAGACAGGAGGATTGCAGGTTTGAGGCCAGCCTCAGCAACTTAGTGAGACCCTTGTTTCAAAAAAAATATGAGGGGGAGGGGATAGGGGTATAGCTCGGAGGTAGAACACCCCTGGGCTCAACCCCCAGTACTATCTCCCAAAAGAGAAGTTCTCCATGGGACAGGGGTGACATACAGTAACTTGGCAGTCAGACATATAAACCAGGTAAGAGGAGACAATGTCAAGTGTCACAGAACTCAAATGGGCTCCATGGAGGACCTGGCTGACCTGGGGGCAGCCTTTGTCACCGTAAGAGTCAGAAGGGGCCATGTGAGGAGTGACAGCCAAGGAGACAGGACAGGAGCTCCAGACAGAGGGGAGAGTAAGGCCGAAGGCTGGTGACAGGAAGAGCCAGACTGCAGGTGCAGCCGCTGGCGAAGGAGCCTGGGAGAGACGGAGGTGACGTCAGAGAGGCCGGCGAGGCACTGTGTTCCAAGGGCAGTGTTAGAGTGAGAAGCCATTAGAAGGTTCTAGCTGGGACAGGGCGGGATCCCACTGATGTCTCAGAGCACCCTTCCGACCACCATGTGGAGAACGGGCCAGTTCCGCCCTGCCCCAGCCACCCTGGGGTCCTTGTTCATTCCCCAGACAAGTTCCAGGCTGGAAGCCTCTGCACTCACTGGGAGCCCTTCCTTGTCCCAGAGCGCCACGTGACACGTGCCACCCTCCTTCAGGTCTCGTGTCTCATGTCCCTCCAGATCCCAGAGGTTGTCCCTGTCCACACCATCTAGTTTGTCTTATTGGTCTCTGTGGCACTTGCATATTGCACGGTGTACCTATATTTATGGGTTTGTGTCCCCCGGAGATCAGAGATCGATGCTGCTGGTACCTAGTAAGTATTCAATAAACATTTGTGGGGCAAACGGAGTGACCAAGTAGACTCGGGCTGGTCGGAACCGAGCCGAGCTTCCCATCATGTCAGACAGGCCCCACCACACCCCCTCCCAGGGCGTTCAGACCCATTCATCACCTGACTTTGTATGGATTCATTCATTCACTCACCACTTAAGAAATACTTACCGAGCTTCTCTACATGCCAGGCACCGGGCTGGAATCAAATGAGATGATGTATCGAGATATCTAATTAATAGGTATCTGATAAAATTTAATAGAAGAGAAAGGAATAACGTAGCACCTACTGTATACTACTAGTGACCCCTAGACAGGTATCTCTCACTCAGCCCAGTCAGGCTTTGGTTCCGAGCGAGGGGACATCTTTATTGTCTCCCCAGCTGTGCGGAGGACTCCACTTTCCCCACACCCCACGTCCATTCCCCACCCCTCTTTGCCCTGCCCCAGCCCCATGAGGCTGAACCCCCATGCACAACACACTGAGGCTCTCGTGCTTTGGGGATCTCGACTGGACACCCCAACAGAGGTGGAGAAAGGGAGAGGACAGAGCCACTCTTCCATCCTCTCCTCTGGCAGTGGCCATGCCCCCTCCAAGGCTCCAGCTCCAGTGAGCAGTGGCCCTCCATGGTCCCCGCCCTGTCCAGCTGATGTGTCCCTCTCTCCCCTGACCGTTAGGGCCTGGGGATATAACTATGCCCCACTGTCATTAGTTACTGGGGTTTGTCATCCCCTACTGTACCCTTAACATCCCTGACAGCAAGTTCCCTCTTAAAGACCTCTCACCCATTTAGATTGAACTCTATTTCCTGTGGGCACTTTGACCAGTAGACCAACCATTAAATCGATAGTTTACAAGATGGCCATGTATGTTAAAATAACTTATATAGGTATAGAGACATACACATTCATAGATGCAAATTATTTCATCTACTTCCCACCTCTCCCTCCTAGTGTTTGGAAATGCTACACTGGCTGAACTCGTGACATGATGCTAAAGAGTGCTTTCCTTCCCATAACCCACCCTGCTACTCCTCCTCCCGTCCATTCTGTGGAAGGCTTGGCTGATGTCAGTTCATGAAGACCACCCATGCACGGTGCCCTACACAGCTTTCTAGAAGCGTCGGCAGCCACCAGCCCCTATTGCTGTGTGTCCCGCACCCACGAGAGCATCTGTGCCCACACCTAAGGACCAAACTGGTCAGTTTCATTCCAGCTTATAGATTGCAACTTGTCCTCAGGCTTGGAGAGGAGGTGGCAGTGGGCAGGATGGAGAGTAGGCTTATGAAATGAACTCTCAGCCCTGGGAGGGTGCTGGGGTGCATTGATTCCTCAGACTTCATTCATTCAGCACTGTCATTCATTCATTCATTCATTCATTCATATGTTGGGCACAATGACAGGCTCTGGGAACTCAGAGATGAATTGTCCAGACACAAAGAATGGCTTTGAGGAACTCTGATCGGGAGAGAGAGAGGGAGGGAGGGAGGGAGGGAGAGAGAGAGGGGGGGGGGCACATTTCTCTGCAAGAAGAGGAACTGTTGAATGGGAATGACAGGTTCTCTTCGCTGCAAGATGGGCAAGTTTGCTCTGTGAGTGGGAAGTTCTGCAGCCTTAGGAAGGGTCAGGGGATGATACCTGAGAACCACTGGCATCTGCCATCTGACAGGAGATCTTTTTTGACACCCAGTTGACTGCTAATTGCAGGGCTTTGTTCTAAAGGGAATGCACAGTGCATCACCACTGCAGAAAATGCTATTCACCTGGTTAATTACAGGGACAAGCAAGATGATAATGGAGATCCAACATGCTGTTCGACAGGAAGAATGGGTTGCCTGGCGTGGCTGGTGTCCGAGGAGCCAGTTCAAGGTTGCTCCACACCTCCACCTTGCCTTGACTCCCATCTCGATCATGTCAGCAGTTGCGAGACAGAGAGGGCATTATCAGTACCATCTGCACATGGCATCTGATCAGAGATACAAGCAAACAAATCAGTTTACTAAGTGAAGCCCAGTGCCTTGAAGCTCACTTCTGGGTACAATATGCCCGGTAGCAGGTGGAGCCCAAAAGACTGGGTGGGACAGGATGGGGAGAGAAGATAAGAGGCTTGGTTCCTGTAGTTACGTCTGTTGAGAACCCCTGGGTAGTCAGAGATTGCAGGAGAATTCTCACCCTCCCACACCAGCTGGGGCAATGCCTCAGCCCCTAGCTAGGGAGGAAAACTATAAAATAAAATTGTAAATGTGAAACATTTACAGAAGGAGCTCACCTAAAACACTAGGAACTGTAGGCTGTGCTCCCAGCAGAGAGGGCCCTCAGCATTAGGCAGAAGTAAACATACCAGGCTGGACGATGGCTCTCTTGGAACTGCCTGACTTCTCTCATTGAATTCCTTCTATAGGTGAAATTTAAAAGCCACAATGTAAAAGGAGGGGTGTCACCGTGTAGGTTTGGTGAAGCTTCTGGCTTTTTGTGTCAAAAGGAAGAAAGAGAGGAGGGAAAATGATGTTGATCCAACACCTGGAGGTTGCAAGTCAGTGCATTTGTGGTAAATACTGAGGCCCTAAGGGTGCTCACACAATTCCATGGGCACCCATGGGAGCTGTAATGGGAAAACTGGGGGAACACAACCTGCTGAGGGCACCCTTCCCTCTCCCATTCCATGCATCCATAGCATGTCTTAGCCTGACACTAAGAAGAGAATGGAAACCATGGCCAACACCCTAACTTACCTGCAAGTTGTGTGCACTTTTCTGATTTTTGCAAGGGCACGGGACCTTCTGCCTATAGCTTAGAAGAGCCAGTCTTTAAAAGTCATAAAAATGAGCAATATAGAACCAGGGAAGACAGGCACTTTTGTCCATGAAGCCTAGAACTGCATCTCTCTTAGTTGCCACTGGATTCCATGTGACACAGATCCTGGTACAGAGGAGGTGTTTAACCCACAGGCACTCACACCATCCTTGCCTTTTCCCCACAGCGTTGACCAGCATGCCTTGGCTGGATTCTGAGGGCCAAGCTCTTCTCATCTGCTAACCCACCCACCCTCCCGGCAACACCACAAAATAGGTACTACTATACCCATTTTACAGTATGGGGAAACTGAGCCATGTCTAGGTCAAATGACTTGTTCAGTCCACTCATCTTGGCAGGAACCGAAGCAGAATTTGAGCCAACTGCTCAGAAGATCATAATTATCCATCGTTGAAGATAAAGGACGGTATCAAGTCTTTTTGTAAAGGACCCTCGAGTCCAGGCCTTCCATCACTCATGCTCTGATGCCTGTCAGGCTGGTAGGTGGCCTCGGGCCAAGATCAGAAGGAAAGGCCCATTCTTTCTCCAGGTGACCTGTCACTGTCAGAAGACCCACTCTAACATGGGCTGAAGCTTAGGACACTAGAATATATTCCAGGTTTTCCCAGAGAGCACCCAGATGCTCCCAAAAGATGTCCCCAGGCAGTTGTGACACCACAAGGATGCTGTAACTTCTAATTGAAACCACAAAGCAGGCTTTAAATCTCTGTGTGTAGTGCTGAAGGTCACACTATCCCTGCCAGGTGGGTGGTTCTGAAGCTGATCTTGACCTTACTGGCTGATGGAGAAGTCCTCGGGAGCAAACAAGACAGTGTGCTTGATTTATAAACAGCCAGCACAAGAGCATGGCAGAAGGGGCAGCCATGCCTCCTGAGCCCCGGGGAGCAACCCAGGGGCATCTGCAGAGCTCTCGTCCCAGCCAGCCTCCCAACGCATTCACACCCATCACACAGGGATTCGTAGGTGGCACTTGGGTGTAGCTGCCAGCCCAGATGGGGGTGTCAGGAGCTGGTGGCCTTACTGGTCCCACCACCCAGGGGAAGGAACAGTTCCAGCATAAACTGCATGAACGAGATAACATCCTGGGCCAAGGTGAGTGCCCACAGAAGTTCTGCAGAAAGAGCCAGAGGCAGATAAATAAGCATTTGTACATATATAAAATAATAGTATATTTGATTTTTAATCAAATACTTATAAATAATACTTGTATTTTATTTAATACTTATAAATGATATATAGTTATTATATATGGTCAAGTAATTTATAGTGTATGTGTACAAATGACCTGTATTATTTGTGACTTATTCATATGATTTTTGGAGAAAGTTCAGACGAGCCCATATTGGACCCACAACTCCAGAAGCAATCTGCTTCAGGGCCTGGAGCCAGACAGCCTGGGTTTGAATTAGTATGACTCAGGGAGTCTATGTGCTCCCATTTCCTCATGTTAAATGGAAGGGAATAATGCAGTGTAGAACCACCCTCAAAGAGTTGACATTGATCGGGTTGATATACTTTCTTTTTTATTTTCTTTTATTATTTTATTTGTGATTCTTGGTACAAAACCCAGGGCCACTCTACCTCTGAGCTACACCACCAGCCCTATTTTATTTTATTTATTTATTTATTTACTTTTTTTTTTTTGTGGTACTGGGGATTGAACTCAGGGGCATTCTACCTCTGAGCTATACCCCCAGCCCTATTTTTGATTCTTTATTTTGAAACCGAGTCTCACTAAGTTGCAGAGTGCCTCACTAGGTAGCTGAGGCTGGCGGCGAACCTGGATCCTCCGGTCTCAGCCTCCCGAATGCTGGGATTACAAGCGTGCGCCACCACGCCTGGCTTTATTTATTTATTTTTTAATTTTGAGACAGTCTCATTAAATTGCTGAGAACCTTGGTAAGTTGCTGAGGCTGGCCTCAGACCTGCCATCCTCCTGTCTCAGCCTCCCATGTATAGGGATTACAGGTGTTTGCCTTTAAGCCCAGCATAGGTTGATGTATTTTAAATGCCTAGGCCAGTGTCTGGCCGATCATAAGTGTTTTCTGAGTGTGGTTGTTATGATATATTGCACACATGATTGCTTATAAAAATGCCAAATGTATGTTGAAAAAGCAGTTTGAATATATACGTATGCCTGTGAGTATATAAAAGCTGAGGTCGAAACTGGAGGAGGCGGTTACAGGTTACAGATGGTCGGGACTTGGGAAGCTCTGGCTTGGGGGCTGGTTTTGTGGGCGGGCACTCCTGAGTCTCCCTGCCTGCCGCACCCATAATCCCAGCACACTTCTCCTTGAGCCCTATGTCCCTCTGTGACGCACTGGCCCAAAGCTTTACCAATCAGCCAGGCTCTCCAGGTGGCCTCCCTGCTGAGGAGGTGGCAGCCTGGGGGGAGGAGGGTGCCCATTGTTCTCCAACAAGTCCCCAGCTTATCTCACCTCCATCTTGGCTCAACTTATCTCTTTTGCCTCCTACCAGAAACCTAGAGGGAGCTGGCCTGACTCATCTGACACTGGATGGCAAGAGATTGGTGGAAACCCCAGCCCTCCCCACTCCGCCCACGCCTCTGGCCCTGAGAAAAGTCTCAAGTGCCCAGACTCCAAGAGGCAGCAGGCCCAGGGCTCAGTGCGGCCCTGAGGGACAGTCACAGCAAATCTGCCGGCCACGGGCCTGCTCACCAGCCCTGCCCTGCTGGGCCCTGCCATCCTCCTTCCGTGTCAGGTCACAACCTTAGATTCCAGCCCAGCTCGACTCCCCTTTGTGAAGACAGAAGGACACTCCAGTACTGCCTCCAGGGCCCCCTGCCCAAATGAACTTCGAAAGGTTCCTGTTTTGCATGTCAGTACCAGATGTCCTTGGAGGGGAACCAACATTAACTTGCCTTATCTTGAATCCTGCCTTATGATCAACTGGGCCATGGCAGCGTTCTGCTGCGGGTGAGGCTCTGGCTCTCCCAGAACATGCTGGTCCCTCCAAATCCTTCTGGCGGCCATGGCAGCCACTGACCTCTGGGAGCCCCAGCCCTGGGGCAGGAGGTGGGTGCTCAGTACCAGGGTGTGCACAAGCGGGAGCTAAGCCTGGGTCTCCCTCTCCTGCCCTGGACTGAGACTCAGGCACACTCAGCTCTTTGAAAAAGGGAGACAGGGGGAGTTTAGGGAGCCTGAGAGCATACTATGTCCTTGGAAACAGCTGAAAGCAGACTCAAGAAGAAACTACGCCCCAGCCAGGCCCTGGACTGTGGGTGACCAAGGTCTTAGCTAAAGCAGCGCACACGGTGTGGGATTAGCATAGAGGTAAGCCGTCAGACCCAGGGGACAGAAGAAAGGACCCCAAACAAGGCACACGTACACCTGGAATATGGTTTATAATGTGGGTGGCAACTGAATGATTATGGGAAAATGGTCTCTTTAATAAATAATACAGGGAAAATGGTTTGACTCTTTGGCAGGAGGAATAAAACTAAATCATTACCTATTACCTTAATAGGCAATTACTATTAACTATTAAATCATGACCCATTACACACCGCACAAAATACATTCCAGGTGGATTCAATCTAATGGTTTTAGGGAGCATGTGAACGTCGTGTTAAGTGAAATAAGCTGATCACAAAAGGATGAATATTGGATGACTCCACTTCTAAGAGATACCTAGGGTCGTCAAATTTCTGTAGAGACAGAAAGTAGAATGGTGGCTGCCGGGGGTTGGGGGTGGAGATAGGGAGTTATGTCTTAATAGGGACAGGGTTTTGATTTTGCAAAATGTGAAAGTTAGGAGAACCGCACTTAATGCCATTCAACGGTGCACCTAGAGATGGTGAGGCTGACAGATGTATTTTATGGTATATGGATTTTACCTAAGTAAAAACAATAATCATTTCTAAATGTCATACTTTTAAAGAATATACGAGCATTAGAGAATGACTGTTTTCATAATATTAGGGTAGGGAAGGGTTCTTCCTTATTTTAAGCAAGGCAGAAAATACAGAATCCCTAAGGAAAAGGTCATCAGAGTCAAGGTCACCACTGCATTAAGATGGACAGCCCACACTTGGAGTCCCATCTCCTCGAAAGGCTGAGGCAGGAGGATCTCTTGAGTCCAGAGTTTTAGGATGGCCCAGACAATACAGAAGGATCCTGATTTAAATTTTTTTTTTTTTTTTTTTACTAAGAAGTTTGTTAATGACAAGTGGAGAGAGAAACAAGGACAAATGCCCTGCTGTAGGCCATGGGACTCCAGCCCAGGGCTTCCCATATCTTGGCCACCAATTTACCACCTTCAGATTTTGCCTTGCATTCAATACCTATTTTATTATCTACTTATTTTTCTTTTGAACTCTTAAACAACTTAATTGAGCTATACTTTACATTCAACTAAAAGCACCTGTTCTCAGCATCTGATGTTTCCATGGGTTTAGTAAAATTTATATAGCCCTGTCATCATCTCTACCAGCAAGACACAGATCTTTTCCATCATCATCCCCCAAACAGGCTTTCAGGCTGCTGTGCCGCAATCCTCTCTGCTCATTCAGGGCTTTTTACTGGGATTTAGTGTTGCTCCGATGTGCTTTTCTAAGGTCATCTCAACAGAATCAGAGCATGCAGCCTTCTGCTTGTGATTTCCTGCATTTGAGCTCTTCTTTTGAAAATCACTCATGTAGCCGAGCACCTTAATATCATGTTTGTTTTTATTCTTTAGTAGTTCTCCACTATATGGATGCACCACAATTTCCTTAACCACCTGTTGATGGACATTTAGGTGGTTTCCAATTGGGAGCTACCATGAATAACACCGCTCTGTGTGGACATGTTTTCACTTATCTTGGGTACACACCGAGGAGGGGCCTTGCCGGGTCACACGGTCCATGAGTGCTTTAAGCTGATTTTAATTTAAATAAATGTATTTGGAAAGAAAATATCATGGCACTACTATAATTGGAAGCCATAAATAAAAGCTCACAATAATAATGAAAAACATGAATATTCAAATACACATGACAGCACTGCATTGCATGCAAATATTGTATGAAATCTGATGTGATGAGCAACTTCTTACATGTCAGGAGAGACATGTAAGAACCTTTGAGCCCTAAGTGAGTCCCAGATACTCTCTCTGATAAAAGGGGAGATAAGCAGGCATTAGAGAGATGTTAAAGATGGGGCCAAAGGGTGCCTCTGCCCTTCAGTGTTACTTAATGTCATGCAGATGGGCCACCTGTAATCAGGGAATCATTCCTCCCTCAGACAGCAGGAAGAAAGGAGGACTCATCGAGGTTCCACCACCTCCAGTTTTGCTCAGAGCTCAGGCAAGGAGAAAGCCCTTCCCCCCCACCTAGAACAATTGAAAAAAAAAATTTAGGAAACACTTGCCCTTACAAATCTTAACTTACTTATGAATGAATAGGCCTGAATCACGTTTTATGAGAGGTGGCCGAGTTGTGAGAAGCAGGCTTGAGAGAGGGGCAGGTAGATTTGAAGTCGATTGCATTTATGATGTCTGTTAAATAGATGTAAAGGCAGCATGGTATCTGGCGCCCCGGGGAAAGCTCCAGTCTGTAAATTAAAATTTGAGATGAATTAAACAACGTGTTCTTAATCAACGTTAGCAGATGACCTCCCCCATCATCAGAGAGTAGTCAGCTAAGAGGGGTGGAGCGCTCAGGGGCCCTGCACACCTGAGACTGTGCCTACCGCATTCCCTCTTGGAGATCACCAGTCAGTGCACGGGGACATTTTAAATGCTGCTGGTTAAGTCCTGCCACAAATAAAGAAGCCTGATTAAGTTTGTTTCACTTAGAATTTCCCAAATGTATTTGACTGTGTGAGCCTTTTTTAACAAATGAAACTGATGAGCATGGGACAGGGCACCAAGCAGGTCAAGAGCTCAAGCACAATCTGCAAGAATGAGCAGGATCGCCATGATGACTTCCAAAAATAGGTGGCAGGCCAGATGCAGCCCTCAGGCCTCAGCATGTTGACGTCCTTCTCTGATCTAGGATACGGGGATCTAAAGAAGGCGAAAGGCAGAGAGGAGAGCGAGTGGGGCGGGGGTGGGCAGCCAGTGCTGGCCTGCAGGGAGACGGGTTCTTCCTGCATGTGGAGACATCTCAGCAACCTGGGAGGGAGGGAGGAAGATTCCAGTATCCTGCTCTACAGAGAGAGAGGCAGAAACTGAGAAGTTAAGCAACTTCCCTAGCGGAAACTCCAGCCCATGGCCCCCCATGCAGGGCCCAGCTCTCTCTGCCATGCTGCAAGATGACCTGTCACAGGGGAGGGAATAAGCCAGTCCTGCAGCCAGATCGGCCCCCCTCCTGGGTGGACGGGACTTTACCCAGAGGCCACCCCACTCTCTGTCCCTCGGCCAGCCTAGGTCACACAGCCATCCTAGCCCAGACCCCTCTGCCCGCCTGGGCTCCATCCTCCTCTTCTGCCCTGTTAAAGGAGAGAGGACAGTGCCACCAAACACTTTAATGAATGCCAGGGCCTCCGGTGCCTACAACAGCAACAGAGATCCAAGAAAACACCGACACTTATTTATCTTGTGTTTTCTTTCAGATCTAGCAGTGTGACAATAACACGTGTCCCCGTCAGGCTGGGCCCTGCTGGCAACACCTTGAGAACTACGCGTAGGTTCAGAAAATAAACAGCAGCCACTCTGATGCTGGTGATAAAATACCAGTGTAAGCCGAACCTCCTGGGATCCGTAATCTGGAATCGTCAGGGGACATGATTGTCTGTCTTTTTGATAAAAGATGTCAGTTACCCTTCTGGGTTTTAAACAGAAAGAAACACTTCTGCTTATGAGACTGGTCGTGTCAAGTCCATGGAAAGAATCTGTGCTTGCAACCAACGAGCTTCCCTTGCCCATCATGGTCCTTAAAATTTCTTTCTCAGAAGGAAATTCAGCCAAATCAGAGTCACACAAAGTGCTGAACTCCAGAGGCACCTTGCTTGGCTGAGAGAGCTTGCTTCTTGAAGGCTCAAGTTTGCTGACTGCCACTGCCATCCAGTTCGAAAAGCCTGCAAAGGCCATGCCAGAGTCGGCAATGATTATTTTTTTTAAGACTTAGGACTAATTAGCCTCATGAAGGATTGTGTTGTTGTTTGTGGTCTGCGGTTGTTACAGAACTTGTTTTGCCTTGGAAAATGCTGCCATTGTTTTTTTTCTTTCTTAATTGAAATTCAGCAGGGGAAAAAAATAGCTCAATTAGGAATCTTCAGTGGACACTTCACACATAATAAGTCCGAATAAATAAATATTTATTGAATGAGTGAATGAGTGACTGAATATTCAACAGCCTCCCAGACTGGGGCAGACTAAAAACCCAAAATAAGACTTGAAATAGCCATCCGATACCTGTTGGTCAAGGCAAGCTAGAGAAAAAATTCTCCCTCACACCAACCGAGCTCAACTGACTGCCGTGGCATCGTGAAAGATCATTTATTCATTCAACAAACATTCATGGTGCATCTACTCAGTTCCCAGCTCCCTACTAGGTGCTGAGGATACAGTGGGAGCAGATGTCACAGTCCCTGGCCACCTAGTGCACATATTCAGGGGAGAGGGCACAAAGTATCCGGACACACAAACTAAAAACTTAGATTTAACTAAGTGTCACATTCGAGGTTAACCTACCCTGGCTAGGGAAGTCCAGGAGGCCACTCTGAGGAGGTGTCATTTAGACTGAGCCCTAAAGCATGAGAAGGCCCAGGTTTGTGGAATCTGAAGTAAATGTGTCTCAGAATAGATTTGTTTCCTGTGGAAAATGCCACAAACTAGGTGCTTAAAACTGCACAAATGTGTTCTCTTGCAGTTTGGGAAGCAAGAAGTCTAAAACTTGGATCCCTGGCTGACATTACGGTGTTGGGGTGTTGGCATTATGTCCCCTGGGACCATTAGAGAAGTGTCCCTTCCTCCCCTCTTCCGGCCCTGGTGACTGCCAGCACTCTTTGGCTTTTGGCTGCACCACCATTGGTCACCTGGCCTTCTCCTCTGTGTGCATGTCTCCTCCTCTCCTGAGCCCTCACCAGACACATCGTCAGCACCTATTATTTCTGCCAACAACCTGTGCAAGGCAATCTAGGTTTTTTCTCCCATGCGCCTTGAAGTTCTTCTGGCTTTACCTGGTCTCCAACTCCAAAGCTACAACCGCAAGTCTAGTTCTGTGTTCCGGGAGCACCCCGCTTCCTGTGGCCCTTGAAACTCTCTTGAGCCAGTGAAGGTGCTGTGACACAGTCCGGCTGTGCTCTCTGGTATGCTTGGGAGCTACGTCATCATGGAACATTTTAGAGGCCATTTGATGTACCCTTCAGCACCTCTGTCTTTTTTTTTTTTTTTATTTAAGCCATTTTGCTTGAAACACATTTCATTTGCAATATGTTAGGTTGTTTAGTGTTATCTAAAACAAATACTATTCCATATGGTTGTACACTTTCTGGCATGCACCTGCCAGGACTGCTCTTTTTCTGCTTTTCCCTTGTCTGATGAGTCTCCTCATGCTGGAGGTCTCAGGTCCAGTGAAGCTGGCTTCCCCTGCCCTTGCTGACCAGGCATTACCTACAGGTTCCCAAAGCCTAAGTCGCTTTCCTCCATCCCTGTCATCACCAATGAACAAAGTGTGCATTTGCATTTGCTTGTGTGGTGCAGCCAAGATCATTCACTGCACAGGGCCTGTAACTCTTCTGACCCTTGCTGTGTCTCCTACGTGTCACGACATCCCTGCTGTGTACCTGCAGAATGAGTGAGTGAATGAATGGATGACCTACCCTAGTCCTAAATGAGCTGTCCCTCCCAGAACATGGCGTTTATCTACCGCAACAGAAGAGAAGTCACCTTTCTTCTTGTGAAGCCTGCCCATTTAGAGGAAAAACTGGGTCCTATACCCCATTCTCGCAGAATGGCAGGCCAGTATCTGTCATTCTGCAAAGAACTTATTTTCTACCCTGTGTTACCCACAGAGGCAGATTCATAGCTTGCGACCAAAAAAGCAGGCCCACCATCTCCTGGGAACCCCCTGGAGTCTCCGGCCCCAGTGGGGAGGCAGGACTCCATGGGCTCCTGTCACCCTGGTGTTCTGGGTAGCCACACCTACCCAGAGGCCTCAGCTCCACGTACTTTCTAACAAGAGTGGGTCCTCCAGCCGTGCTCACAGAGGGGACAGAAGCCAAAGAGTCACAACTCCTACTAGCAGAGCAATAGGAGAAAAACCATGCACAGAGAACGGCCAGGTCTCCAGAGGACCAGAGCTCTCCAGAAGCAGATTCCTGCAGGGGCCAGGTGAGATAAGAGGCCTTCCCAAGGCACAGCCCCATCCAGGCCCCAGGGACCCGCTCCCAGAGTCTAAGTGGAGGGCCTGACCTGGTGCACAGGATAGTCCCGGTCAGGGGGACACGGGACTTCCATGGCTTTGTCCTCATCGCAGTTAACAGGATGTGGTCTCCAGAGTGTGGCCGTGCAGGTCCCAGTGCCACCAGGTGACCTTCAGCCCTTATTTAACCTCCATGCCTTAGTCTCCTCATCCGGAAGATGGGCTTCTTTTAAAAGTCCCTGTCTCATAGGGTTGATGGTAAGGTCAAATGACATACTTGAAACAGAGCCAGACCCCTAGCACAGTGCTACAGGCACCTTGAGATCAGCTGTGACTGTTATCAGCAGAGTGGACCTGCTGTAGATACCTGTCTTCCTTGAGCACCGAACTAGTCAATCCAGTGTTCTGCGTTGGAGGAGACAATCCCTGCTTACACCAAATTTCAAATAATGAGCTATTACAAAATGGCACGCAAGCCAGGCGAGGCAGAGCAGTAACATCTTTGGTAGGTCAGAGGGATGCTTCTGACACTGGAGGGCTCAGAGGTCCCTCGGAAGGCCGAGGAGCCCCTGGGGTCCGGAGCAGGCAGCGCAGCTGGAGGTTGACTTTGGGGGCCCCGGGTGCAGGCTCCCCTGGGTGTTGATTCTAGTGCGTCCCTTTGCCACCTTTACCTCACTCTACCACAGTCCCTTCTGTGTCCTCATCGGGAAAACAGGATGCTCACACTTCTAACATGGGGCCACTGGGAAGATTTAATAAGGTAACTGATGTCGGAGCACCCAGCCTAAGTCCCAGCACAGAGAAAGCACTTGCTCCATGTCTGTTTCTGTCTGTCAATACTGCATAGAAATCAGCGTTGTAAGGCCCAGGACCCATGCTCAGTGGCTGAGGACGTGCGAGAGGCAGAGAGGCAGGCTGGCTCTACGGGGTTCTCCAACAAAAGCCCTGATGCATTGTTCTTTTTCTGCCAGTCATCTTGCTCATGAAAACCAAGAACCAGAAAACCTTTGGGTGACGAAAGCCTGCCACCTGCTTCTGCCCTAACAGTAGCCGACAAAATAGGATCAAGTTGAGACAACAGGCTCACCGTGCCACCAGTCCCGCAGTGCCACCAGAAGGGATTCGCCATTGCCTTTGGAATACAGGAGTCCCTTTCCTTCTGGACTCAAGTCCCACTTTGGCCAGAGTGGGTACCAGTTGTCTGCCCCAGACCGACCCTGCAGCCATTGATCCTAACGTGAAGCAATTTCATAAATTCAAACGGGGCACATTTCCTATGCGATCTAGTTAGCTTAAGAAGGTAACCAGAATGCATGAGCCCAATTTGTCACTGCGCAAGTTTCCTTCACTGGCTGCTCTAATTGTATAAATATGCCCAGAGGTTTGATGAAACTTCTCTCTCACCAAACAATAAATGACCCACTGACAGAATGTGCTGTGGCTATTTTGAAGCAGGACATCGCCGCCCCCATCCTAAGCTGGTAGCTCCTGTTTACTCAAAAAATCTGATGTAGTTTGGTTGCTGATCTTCTGGATTTACCCCCCAAACCAAGGGCCTGAATGGTGGCAGACAGGGATAGGCCAGGGGCGGCCAGGAAAAAGGATACTACGCAACTCAGCTGTCCCTGACTTCTGGTCTAATTCCAGAAAGTGCCAAGTCCTAGCCTTTCCCAGGACTGCTCTTTCTTTGGGATTTGCGGAAGGGCAATTGGCCAGACCCAGGGGCCTGAGAGCCTGCCCTCCAAGACGCAGGCCTCTCCTGCCAAGTTCCCCTCTGAGCTGCTCTCAGCACCTGACTGATTGAGAGGCTGGGGGGTGAGTAGGGGAGGCCGCCAGGCTGGTCCCTGGAAAGGCAGGGAGGGGGCAGTAAACCAAAACCAACGTGTCTCCGTTTCCTTCTGGAGGTGTGACTTTTCGGGATTTCCTCTTTTATTTATTCTGAATTCCCCCCTCTCCGATTTAAACCTTCTGTCTCCTCTGCGTTCGTGGTCACATTTCAACCTATAAATTTCATTTTAATAAAGGAGGTGTCTAGCCAGGAGATAAAATGTCTTTTAAGACAGAAAACTTCTGTCCCCAGCCCGCCCCCATCTTTCACACTTTTTTTTTTCTCCAGCCCCAGATGTTTCCTCTGCCTTATCGGTGAGCTGAAAAGAAAAGCAATCCACTGCTGGGGCTTTCAAATTTTCCGCCACAGAAACAAAAGGCAACAGGAGGGCAGAGAGGCCACGTTTAACTGGAGCTGTAGGGAAATGGGGAAGTCCAGGGGACACAGGAGCTGGGAGACTCATGCCCCCGACTTCTGTCACGTTCCTAATAATGTTCCAGGGCTCCCAGGAACAGCCGCACTTAGTGCCTGCCCATGGCCCAGCCCGGGGCTGCTTCTCAGCCGTTTTGATCCTCCTGGGCCGCACTTGCTGGGAATTTCCATTACCCATGATGTGAACCCACACTTCCTCTTTCAGGCCCATCTCCTGAGCCAAAGCCCCAACCCAGGAAGCCAGGGACCTTGTCCTCTGCCCTGCACTGCCCCAGCCTCTCAGATGGAGCCTGCCGCTCAGTGCACTTCATCTGGGATTTTAGCTCCAGTGCACACAGTAGGCCCTCTTGCAATGCTCAGTCCTCCCCCAGGTGCAGAGAGGGAGGGCAAAGGAGAGCCTGGCATGGTGTGCTGGTTGACAGCCCGCCTGAGTCAGAGCCCAGCTCAGTGACTTTAGAGAAGTTCTCAGCTAGCTGTGTGACCTTGGAGAAGTTCCTTAACCTCTCTGCTCCTCCCAGGGCTACAGGGAATTGCTGCTTAGACTGCTAGGAGTGAGTGTTGTATCTTTCGGCTGCACCACCATTGGGGAGCTCCAGATTGCTGTACCGGACTCCTCGAGCCTGCTAGCTTGAGTGATATTTCTAAAAGCTGAATGACTCTGTTACCTATGGGATGAAATCTGAGCCTCTTGCAGTGGCCCCCAGGGGCGGCAGCAATCGTCTTCACTTGGTCCCCACAACTCCTGTCATTTGTTGTCTGTATTCAGTGCTTCTGCAATGCCAAACTTGCTCCCGCATCCCTTCTGCACCTCCTTGGCTCATACCTCTCGGCATTTGCGCATGCTCTGCCCTCTGCCACACGTGCGTCTCTCATCTAGTCCACCAGGCAAACTCCTCAGTTTCCAAGGCTTGGCCAAATATCAGTTCCTTGTATTTTCTTACACTTCTTACAGCATGGCAGAGTTACGCCCTCTGACACCTCAGAAAAGCATTAGGAGTGACTCCATTTAAACAAAGCTAAATTATTCAAAATTAAAGTTTTTGTTTGTTTGTTTTTGTTTTGTTTTTTTAAGTGAATAAGCCAGGCCCAGTGACACAGGCCTGTAATCTGAGTGACTCGAGAGACAGAGGCAGAAAGATGGTGAGTTCGAGGCCAGCCTAGGCAATTTAGCGAGAACCTGTTTCCAAATGAAAAATAATAAGGGCCAGGGATGTAGCTCAGGAGTAGAAGGCTCCTGGGTTCAATCTCCAATATCACAAAAATAAATAAATAAATAAATAAATAAATAAATAAATAAATAAATAAATAAATAAATAAATACCATGAATAAAAGGTTCATGTTAATAATGTAAAAGGATTTGATTTATATTGTTATCTTTTTTTTTTTTTTTTTTTTTTTTTTTGTACTGGGGACTGAACCCAAGGGCATTCTACCCAGTCTTCTTTTTTATTCTTTATTTTGAAACAGGGTCTCACTAAGTTGCAGAGGACCTCACTAGGTAGCTGAGGCTGGCGGCAAACCCAGATCCTCCGGTCTCAGGCTCCCAAGTACTGGAATTACAAGGGTGCGCCACCACACCAGGCTTGATTTGTATGGTTATCTTGAAAAATGAAAATAAAATTATTTCAAAATGCATTTATCTAATACTGAACAATATCTCAGCTATCATTGCAACTATGCTCCTAATTTGGAGAACTCACATCAAGAACAAGTCCTGTTCTTACCTTTTAATTCCTATAAAGTTCTATGATAAATGAATACAAGCGTATTCCCTCCAGAGTTGACTTAGCATGAATTTTTAGAAAGACTGTTTTGTGAACACGTCAGAGAGTTTCACTCATTTCCTCAAGAAACTATCGATGCCTTTATGTTGACCCATCTTTTTGTGACACACGCACCACATTATTTCCCCTACTTGCCGTCCTGTTCTTTGCCTGCCGCCCCACCTGGGCCAGGCACGGCATTTTGAACACCAGCTTTGAGAACTCTTCCACGTCGTTCTCCAACAACTTCCATCTGCTGCTTCAAGAGAGCCGTGTTAGCCAGGCATGGTGGCACACGCTTGTAATCCCAGCATTTGGGAGGCTGAGACCAGACGTTCCGGGTTCGCAGCTAGCCTCAGCTACCTAGTGAGGCACTCTGCAACTTAGTGAGACCCTGTTTCAAAATAAAAGAATAAAAAAATGGGGCTGGGGGTGTAGGTCGGAGGTAGAATGCCCCTGGGTTCAATCCCTAGTACCGCAAAAAAAAAAAAAAAGAGAGAGAGAGAGAGAGAGAGAGCCGTGTTGCTTGCAAGACAGGAGATTTCAGTTTGCAGTTGACTTGGGTTGTACCACCCTCGCATGTTTAGATGCTTACGACAGTATCTCAGGAGGTAATCTCAAGAGGCTGAAGACCAAGAGTCCCCTGCAGGGGAGGAGGGGTGTTCCCAGGAGGTTCGCTCCCTTCCTCAACTCCAGACTCTAGGGATTCTGAAAGTGTCCCTAGATTCTGAAAGTGAACCTCTTGGATCTCCCTCCACCCACTGCATTAGAATTGGACATTTGCATTTGGGGGTGCACCACGATGTAGCGCCAGTGCCCTGCATCCCCCTTCTGCATCTGTTCCCCCCTCTCTTCTAAGCCCAACACCCCCCCTCGCACGCGCACACACACGCACACACACACACATACACAACAACACATACCCTTCCCTCCCTCCTTTCCTTTCCATTTGCATGCAATCCCTGCGTGTTGATAAAGGCAGTTCTCATTGATGACATCTGGCAGGAATGCCAAATATATTTTTATTATCATGCTAAATCTTAGCAATGACATTAGTACTGGGGAAAGTGACTGAGACCAAATCACAGCCTGGGAAGGACAGAGACTGGCTTGTTCAGTCTGCCCTGCGCCCACACGCAGAAGGATGGGTGCTATGATTCCAGTCCGGGTGGACGGTAGGCAGGCAGGTCCCCTCCAGGAGCACTTTTACATCAAGTCCCTTTTTCAGCCTGTCCAGTCACCTAGAAGCCACCTAGGGAGCCTCCTCCAAGTGTCAGGAACCTGGGCAAGGAGCAGCATGGGCTTCTGCAAAGGAATCTCACATCTCTGTCCGAAACACTCCCCTCTCCAGTCCCCGGGAACTGTGTGAGCTTCACTTCCTACTGAACCCATGTAGGTCACAGCACCCTGGAGCCCCCAGAAACACCAGAACCAGGTGATCAAGAGTCCAGCTCAGCTGTACCTCCTGATGGGCCCAGCCAGCCAGCTTTGTCCCTGCTGCATCATGGGGAGTGTTGACTGATGGCCTGATTCCCATGATGCAGTGGGCACGAAGCTGGCCATGTCTATCAGCGGCACAGCTGAGCTCGTTGTCAACTGGGTCTCTTAGAAGGAACAGAGTCTCTTTGAAACAATCTCTTTTATAATGTCCAATTTCATTTTTAGTTCTTAAATTCTATTATTATTAGCTACCATAGCACTGTGTTATTTAGCTGTCTCTCTTCAGATTTTTCCAATTGTCTTCTAAACAATGCTGCCATGAACATCTTTGTACAAAGTGTCTTTGATTCATGTACAAATACTTTCTTGGGGAGATATCTAAAGATGAATTGCTGAATTAAGGGGCACAGTTTAAATTTGAGTTATTCTGCCAAATTTTCTCCACCAAATTACTTTCTCACTGGAATTTTTTAAAAAAGTCCAGGGGCTGGGAATGTAGGTCAGTAGTAGAGCATCTGCATAACATGTAAAAAGTCCAGAGTTCAATCCCTGACATAGCAAAATCATATTATTGAAAAAAATTTTTTTTTTGGTGATGGGGTTTAAACCCAGGGGCATTCTACCTCTGAGCTACACCCTCAGCCCTATTTTATTTTTTATTTTGAAACAGAGTCTCACTAAGTTGCCAAGGGCTGCACTAAGTTGCTGAGGCTGACTGTGAACCTGTAATCATCCTGTCTCAGCCTCCCAAGTACTGAGATTACAAGTGTGCACCACAACATCCAGTGAAATTATTGAACTGTAAAATTATGTAGGTGAACAAACGTATATAATTTTGTTACCTTTTCCTGAAAACTGGTAAATCTGTGTGATTGTTTCTTTGTTTTGTTTTTTGGTTTTTTGCCGTACTGGGGATTGAACCCAGGGACATTCTACCTCCGAGCTACACCCCCAGCCCTGTTTTTTGTTCTTTATTTTGAAACAGGGTCTCACTAAGTTGCGGAGGGCCTCACTAAGCAGCTGAGGCTGGCCGCAAACCTGAGATCCTCCTGTCTCAGCCTCCCAAGCACTGGGATTATAAGTGTGCGCCACCACGTCCGGCTATTTTTTTTTTTTTTGATCATTTTTGTTTGTTATTCAATGACAATAAGGTCACTTGAGGCAAAGCGTGTGACTGTCACCACTTCCACAGGGCTCATTTTGCTCCCTTGTCCCTTCTGGTCACTGTAAACCTTCAGTGGTGTTGTGGTTCCCATTCCTTGAGCTTCGACAGCTCTGTGGCCAGGGGAGATTGTAACAGGAGCACTGAACACCTGCCCTGACTTCAGCCTGAGATGGTTTCATGAAAAGTAAGCTTCTCCAACATTGTTTTTTGTCTTATTTTGTTGTTTTGTACTAGAAATGGAACCCAGGAGCATTCTACCTCCAAGTTACATCCATAGCCCTTTTTTATGTTTTATTTTTTGAAACAAGATCTTGCTAACTTGCTAAGGCTGTCCTCGAACCTGCAGTCCTCCAACCTCAGCCTCCTGAGTACTGGGATTACAGGAGTGTGGCCCCACACCCAACTTTCTACAACATTTTAAATCAGAGAAGGTTTCTTAGGGAAGACTCTGGAGGGGCTGGGGCAAGGGACTACGACCATCCTGGGAAGGGCAAGTTGAGAGGTTTTGGCACTGAAATGTGGGTTCCTGGCCCTGGCACCTTGCCACCTCTCCAAGGTGCCCTGCTGAGCTCTCTGGCCCGCTGACAGCCACTCCATCCGGCCTGGGCTTCCCGGGACCCAGTTGATCCCCTGAGAACTGGCACCGGCCCCAGGAGAGGACACAGCTGTGGAAGAAGCTAATGTTACAGGTAATTTTGGCAATTAAGACTCACGTTCAATTAAATGGGTTTGTATCATGTTCCTTGGGAGGCCCGGTGGTCTGGTGGAGGGCGAGTCCTATGCCAAATTAAGTAGAGAACTCCAAGCTCAGAGCCCAGTCCCTGCACAGTCTTTTCACTAGATAATGAGACCATACAGCAAGAAATCCTCGACTGGGGGGAGTGAGAAGCTCCCCACCCCGCTTCCCTTAAGTGCCGCATGAAGCAGGCAAGTGCCTACTGTGTGTTATTCCCTTTGAATCTTTACAGCAAACTTCCCAAGCCCTGCTCAAGCCACAGCTCATAAAGCAATCAGAGCAAAGATTCTGACTAAAGAGCTACAACACTCCCATATACAATACTGTATATAAAACTTGGAGAGTTTGTCTATGTGTTCTGTTTCCATTTTGGTATTATGGATTGAACCTAGGGGCATTCTCTCTCCAAGCTACACCCCCAACTCTTTTTAATTTTTGAAACAGAGTTTTGCTAAATTGCTGAGGCTGACCTCAAACCTACAACCTTTCTTCCTATCTCAGTCTCTCAAATACTGGGATTATAGGCATGTGCCACCCATATGTCAGCTGTACTATTATTCTCTTAATATTTCTCTTTAAATCAACTTACTTAGAAGAACTCACATGCCTTATGCTAATGGGATACTAGGGAAATCATGGAACTGGTGTGTACACTGTATGTGTTTACTTATATAATATATAATAACCTTAATATATATTATTTTTAAATATGAAACATGGTATTTTTAAGTTTATTTTGCATATCATTCGAAATTTGCCTTTTATATGGCCAGGATACCACATTTATATCTCACCTTGGCAACAGGGCTGTGCACCAGGCTTTTCCCTGGGGAGCCTGCCCCTCTGCCTGTGGCCAGCTTTCTGGCCAAGCAGGGGTGTGGGGGACATGTAAGCACTGGTCTTTGCCAAACCCAAATTGAAACCCTGGCCTTGTCACTTGCTCACTCTGAGTTTAGCCTTACCTTGAGCTTCAGTTTCTGTGTCTACAAAATGGTACTGATGAGCTCAGGGCATTAGTACACACCTGTAATCCCAGCAACTCAGGAGGCTGAAGCAGGAGGGCTGCAAGGTCAAGGCCAGCCTGGCAATTTAGAAAACCCTATTTCAAAAACAAAGGGCTGAGACGGGCATGGTGGTGCACGCTTGTAATCGTAGTACTTGGGAGGCTGAGACAGGAGGATCGCAGGTTCCCAGCCAGCCTCAGCTACTTAGTGAGGCTCTCCGCAACTTAATGAGACCCTGTTTCAAAATAAAGAATAAAAAATAGGACTTGGGGGAGGTAGAATACCCCTGGATTCAATCCCCAGTACCAAAAAAAGGGGGGGGGGGGCTAACTGTGTGTATAATCCCATTACTTGGGAGAATTAGACAGGCAGATCACAGGTTCAAGGACAACCTCAGCAACCTAGTGAGACCTTCAGCAACCTAGCAAGAATCTATTTCAAAACCAAACAAAAGGGACTGGAGGTATAGCTCAGAGGTACAATTCCCCTGAGTTCAATCCTAGTATCACACAAAAAATAAAAATTAAAGAGTTGGGGGTATAGCTCAGTGATAGAGCACCCCTAGGTTTGACCTCCAGTACCACACATGCAATAAAAATTGGCACTGATGACAGCATCTTCCTCATAGGGTGCCAGGTGTCTGAGATGAAGGTGGCACTGGGCAGCTCTCGTGACATTCTATGGTCACCGTGACGGGTGGAAGCAAGCCCTGCCGTGTTCCTGCCTGAGAGGACAGGACAGGGTTCAAGGGCCACTGGTGTTCAAGGGCTGGTGCTCACACCTCTGGGCCAGTGGTCCCCAGGTTAGGGCAGATCTGCAGGCAGCCCCTCCCCACCCTGCCTGAAGCCCTCCCCAGCAACAGCACGAGTGAGACTGGGACATGTGAGCCCAAGCAGCCGAAGCTGCTGGGCTACCCCTGGATTCCCAGGAAGCTGACCTCCCTGTTTATACTCAGGAGGAGGGTGTAGACAGAGCCATGCTGTAATGTTTGTGGCTTTTAAGCATCTTTGCTCTGTGGGTCCCTCCCTACATTAAAAACAAAAAAGACAAAATTAAAATGTATTTCATAACTGTTTGAGTATGAAGAAAAATAGAATCCAGATTGGATTCATTTTATGTATTTATTATTTTGTATTATTTATTCTTCTGATTTGAAAAGAAATTAACATCAAGACATCTCTGGGCCCCTGGAAGCGCCATGGCCCTAAACACTCTGACCACAGTGCACAAAAGACAGGCTACTTCCAGCACGAGCGCCTGGGCTGGTCTCACCCCAAGGAGAAAATGTCCGTGGAGAAGATACTCCCAAACTGACTCCAGGATCAACCCAAGTTTCCAAAACACAAAACAGCCCGGGAGGAGCTTTCATCTCCTGGACAGTAAGACCAGACCAGAGATAATACCCCAACCCACCCACCTAGGCTGTGGCTGGGGGCATAGACACCAGATTCCATCTATACCCCAAATGTCAAGGGTCAAAGGTGAGACCAAGCAACATAAGGAGCTCAGTAGACACACCAGCTCTAGGAGCAAATTTCCCCACCAAGGCCAGAGTGACCCTCGACAGGCTCCTACCCAGGAAGGTTGCATCCCCCTCCCCCCAAATCAGTCACCAAATACAATTTAATGTAGTAGGACCAGCCATCGGCCGCCCTGGCTGCTCAGTGCAGAGCACCAGCTCATTGCTTGAGGCAGACCCCTTGAACGAAAAGGGCAAATCCAGCCCAAACTGCAACATTAAAAGGAGAAATCTGTCACAAAACTTCAGGGTCTCGGAGAAGCAAAGGCAGGAAAATGAATTTTTTTTTTTTTTTTGGTTTTTGTTTTGGTACTGGGGATTGAACTCATAGCTCATAGGCATTCTACCTCTGAACTACACCCCTCGTTCCTCCCTCCCCCTGCTTTGTTTTTAAATCTTGAAACAGGGTCTCTCTAAGTTGTTGGGGCTGGCCTCCAACCTGGGATCCCCCTGCCTGTGCCTCCAAAGTCCTGGAATTACAGGTGTGCGCCACCACCATGCCACCTGGCATGCATTTTCTTTGAGAAGAACGGGTACCAGGAGGCAGAATCTTCCAAGGAGCTCTCCTTCCTCTCTCCTGTCTGTGGGTCTGTCCCTGTAGGACAAACTAAAACTCTCAAGCCTGTGGATAGGTTACCCTCTGAGCACCCGTAGACACCTCAGTGCCGTCCCTTCATCTTGAAATCCTGCTCTCCAGGATGGAGAAGTCGATTGGCCCGGCCAGGGAAGGTAGACACCCACTGTGAATGGACAGGCGGTTCTCGTGGATGGCAGCGGTGGTGATGGCAGCGGTGGCTGCCTCAAGGGCACCCATGGGGCTGCTGGTCATTCCGAAGCAGAAGGGGTGATGAGGGGTGGGTGGCAAACATGGCCCCCGTTCTCTGGTAGAGTCCAACAGGGCGGGTGGTGGGCAGAGCCACCGCGGCACAGCTGTCTCCATCAGTGTAGCTCACAATCCCTCGACCAGAGTGTGATATTTACCCAACAGCTGCCCCCAGGGTCCTGGTCACAAACATACCACAAGGACATTGCGCTGGAGCTAGAGGGTAGCAGTTGGCACCCGGACTCCCCATGCCCCCTAAGCTGTGATGTCTGCCTTGCCCCCACCCCACCCCACCCCCGAAGGAGGCAGCAAGAGAAAACCAGACCTGGGCAGAGGGGGCCCCAGCTCCGGGCGGGAAGTGGCCAGCCTTGTCCAGCAGCCCCACACCACTGAGGGCCGAAGCCAACATACCAGCATCCCAGACGCTGGGCAGATGACGCCGCTCCTCTGCCCTCTCTCCCGGGGAGCCTGCCAAGTCCCCAGGCCCAGCCTGTGCTGACATTTAAAGCAAGCGTGTGTCAACCATATTAAACAATACACCAAGCTGTGGGTTATTAAGTGCAGGGTAAATTGACCACAGCAATTAAACTGAGATTAGAGAGTGAGGAAGCAGAGTCCCAGGCCGCGAACACTGTAACATACGGGCCATTCTGCCACCAAGTACCAATGCACATCACGGATTCAGTGAGCACAGCCCTGAAAGGAAAGTGGTCCAGTGCCCCAGCCCCCCAGCCCCCCACTTCCATTGAACTTCCCTTCTCTGACAGTCTGGCATTCTCAAGGAGGCCCTGCTTGTACCCGGCTCCAGGAATGAATGCAGACCGGCGTAAGGTCAGGGGACAGTCCCTGGAGAAGTGGCCGATCTGCTGTGGCTGGATTCTCTCCACCTCTGTCCAGCCCCTCCCTGGCTTGGGTGATCTGCTGGCCTGGGGGTGGCTCTCGGCCGGCCAATGCCACCCCCTATAGACACCCCAGTACAACAGCCGGAGGTCCTGCAGACAGAGGCCGGCCAAGAGGACCCCGGTAGGGCCAACCGCCTCCAAGCCACTGGGCAGGCAGAGGGGTGTCCTGGCACTGAGATGCCCTTTGAGTCACTGGCTCCAGAGCAGCGGTCTTGCTGGCCACTCCTTGTTTGGGGAAAGGGTGTCCAGAGGTCGCTCTGACCCCGAGTCCTGCTCAGCTGCCATCCCTCCCAAGGATCCCGGCCCCAGGGCTGGCTCTGCTGAGAGCTCCTGCCCCAGGAACTTCAAGTTTGGGCTCAGAGCTGAGGACACAGGAAGTGGAGTCAGACACAGGCATTCCAATTGCCCTCCTGCCTCTTGCTCACTCTCTGACCTTGGGCAAGTGAGTTCTCTTTTTTTCAGGCTCTGCTTCCTGTATACTGGCCCATCTAGGGACCTACCTCTGCGAGCGAGTGTACACAGGCACACATGCACACACGCGTGTTCCTAGTTGGGGAAAGATGCAACAGAGAGGTGGGGGAAGGGTATCGTCATTATCATCATTCCAGGAGGGCCTGGCTTTAGACGGTGTTAATACCTTTGACCATTAAGGTGAGTTGATATTCTGGGCTCTCATATAGTTTTGCTAAGGGGCCAGTGACCTGCTTTGTGACCAGATGTATTGCTCTGGCTCCGCTCCGTCGTCCTGGGGAGGGGAGAGAAGGCTGGATCTATGGGCCGATGTGGGCCTCACGCTCCTATAACGGCTGACTGTTGGGCCCCTGGGGGCCTGGAGGGTGCTCCTCCCAGGGACCTCATGGGTTCCAGGAGCAACTGCGTCTGCAGCTCAGGCTCCCCCAGGCTGCCCCACCTGGCTGGCTGCAGCTTCCACGAGGACCCTGGTCCCCCGGCTCTGGAGAATCAGCCTCCACTCTGTCCTGGAGGGATGGCAGTGATAGCTGAATCTGGCTGCTGCTGATCTCTGGTGACTTCAGTGCCGCTGCCTGGAGACTCAGCTCTTCCTCTACCTGCAGGCGGTTCCTCTGGGAAGCCACTTGAGGCCTGGTTGTGTGTTCCTGCTGGACTCCGAGGAGGTCTCTCCCCACCCAAAGCTCCTTGGCAGCTCTCACTACGGAGCCCTGCCAGACAGCGCTCAGCATTTAACTTTTAACAGAGAATGTGCAAACACCTGGAATAGGCAGTAGGCTCCAGGAGTGAGGACTTGAGACTGTGTGTTAACCCTTGCGTTCCCAAAGTCCAGACAGGCACATAGTAGGCATGCTATAAATATGCACTAAATAAGTAAAGTGACAAGCTGGAAGAAAAAAAAAGCTCCCTGGGATTATGTTCCGTCATCATTGTGGAGTTGATTAAGGAGACTAGACACCTGTCTCTCAGCTGTTTCTTCATTAGTATTAGTAATTATAATGGTGCTTAAAGAGCTGATTGAAGAAACAGATTCCATCTATGTTTTCAGAAAGGTCCAGATTGCCCTGGGATCAAGAAGTAATATGTAACCCATTGCTAACCTAGCTACAGGAATTAACAGACTCTACTTTTTAGCCTCAATCCTAACTGAGCTTTCTACAATACCTTCATTTTCTACTCTTCCTTTGCTCCTTAAGGTGGGGATGGGGAGTGGTAAGGAGATCATCTTGTTTTACTGAACATGTATTTTTATACATAGCCCAAAGTCCTTTCTGGTTGGAAGCAGATCTGAATTCCTGAGTGCAGTAAAAATGTAACTCGGATGTCACGGGTGGGGAAATGGTTTAACCAGTGCATTTGGGTCCATTTGCAAATGGGCCTCTGAGGTTTCAGCCACCACCCACCAAATTTTCAGAGCATTTTTTGGTTCTGAGTGGTCAGGAAGGATGAAGAATTTCTGTCCAAAAGTGAATCCGTTCCAAACTATAAAAGCATTGGCTGAAGTATAAGGAGTGTGTATTAAGTGTCCCTGGGAAAGGAGTATGGGGAAACCCTCAGGCTACCTCTGTCATCTCAGTGGCCCTACTCCTTAGGCACACTAAAGCTGACTTAGAAGGGCTCCAGGCTCTACCTCCTCCCTGGATCACAATGTATCTGCCCCTTAACCTACTAGGAAGACCCTGCTCTCAGCTTGTTAGCATGCTGGAAATCTTCTGTCAAACTAATTCATGCTAAAGTGTGAATGGCCCTGTGTGTGCTTAATGTGTTTGCATGTGAATGAGAATGGTGTTTTAATCCAAGTCCTTTGGGAGGGATTTTAGAAGCATCAGTAAGACCATAATCTGGGGGGGTTCATGGAAGGAAGCTTTGGCTTTGCTGAGTTGTCCTCTAGGAGCCCTTCTTTTTTTTTTTTTTTTTATTAATTGGTACATTGTAATCATACATCTTTGTTAGGTACAAGCTGATAAAGGCATATATGCACACATTTCTCATTTAACCCTTTCCCCAATTCCCACCCCACTCCCTCACCCTCCCTTCTTCTCAAGTTCAGTTTAGTGACTGACTATGATATATTTGTGAAAGTATATCATGTGCATTAGGGTGCCCCCCCATCCATCACCTTCAGTTAAGTCAATTTCTTTGCTTATCTAGGGTTTCTTCTTTTTCATCTGGAGTCCCTCTTATACCCTATTTTCTCCCTAGCATCTGCATATTAGGGAGAACATATGTTGTTTTACTCTTTGCAACAGACTAATCTCACTTAACATAATGTTTTCCAGTTGCATCCATTTCCCTGCAAATAACATGATTTTGTTCTTCTTTAAGGCTGAGTAAAATTCCATTGTGTACATATCCCATAGTTTTATAATCCATTCATCTGTCGATGGACATCTTGGCTGTTTCCATAGTTTGGCAATTGTGAATTATGCAGCTATAAATATAGATACATATGGGTCAGTCTGATAGTTTGATTTCCATTCTTTTGGGTAGATACCCAGAATATGCTGGATCATATGGTACGTTCATTCCCATTCATCTGAGAATCCTCCATACTGTTTTCCAAAGTGGTTGCACTAATTTGCAATCCCACCAACAATGTATTAGGGTTCCCACTTCTCCACACCCTCACCAGCATTTATTGTTTGTGTTTTTTATGATTGCCATTCTGATTGGAGTTAGGTGAAATCTCAAGGTAGTTTTGATTCACATCTCTCTGATTGCTAATGAGGTTGAATATTTCCTCAAACATTTATTGGCCATTTGTATTTCTTCTTTTGTGAGGTGTCTATTTAGATTCTTTACCCATCTTTTGATTGAGTTATTTGTTTTCTTAGCTGTGAGTTTCTTGAGTTCTCTGTATATCCTTGATATTAGACCTCTATCAGAAGAGTAGCTGGCAAAAATTTTCTCCTACTCTGTAGGCTCTTTGTTGAGATTCTTGATAGTTTCCTTTGCTGCACAGAAACTCTTCATTTTAATGCAATCCCATGTGTTGATACTCCTTTAAGTTGTTTGTGCTTTTTGGGTCTTGTTGAAAAAGTTTTTACCTGTGCCTATGTGTTGTAGTGTTGGCCCTATGCCCTCTTCAAATAGCTGCAAGGTCTCTGGCCTGACTTCTAGGTCTTTGATCCACCTTGAGTTGACTCTTGTGCAGGGTGAGAAAGAGGAGTTTATTTCCATTTTCCTGCATATGGTTAACCAGTTTTGCCAACATCGTTTGTTAAAGAGGCTATCTTTTTTCCAGTGTATATTTTTGGCTAGGAGCCCTTCTTGATCATAGCTCAGCCCCAGTGGGGCTTGAGCCAGCTACAGTCAGGCCTGAGCCAGCTGATCCTTGAGAAGGTTGAATGAAATGGCCTCTTGAGTGCCTTCAACTCAAAAGTCGATTCCTTGAATCCAAATCTCTTAGCTCAACATTTAAGTCTTTCCATAATGTGACTCTAAACTCAACTCCATTCCTCATTACCCCCCTCAGAAACCATGTAGACCAGACGGACAACACCAGCAGTAATGACAATATGAAATTGCCAGGAAGCATCTTAAGCACTTTCCCTTCTATCTTCACAAGTCCTAATCATCTCATTCCCATTTTACAGATAAGAAAACAGGGGCTCCAGTCACTTGCTCCTACAATCAAGGTGACCAGGCCCTAAATCACAACATCCCATTGGGTAGGCTTGTCCCTGGCCCAGCCACAGGTACTCCCTCACTGTACAAATGTGACATCTAGGCTTAGAAGGGTTAAATAACTTGGTCAATGTCATGCAGCAGTGATGGGCCTCCACCTCCACTGGATTCCAGGACCCAGGAGCTGCCTTACAAGTCTGTTTCTCTGCCTATCTCTGCCTGTCTTCCTCTCTGAAGACCCATCTACCTCCCCATCATTTGCTCAAACAGAGGCAGAAAGCCCAGATGAGAAGGAAGGACGGGATCTGAAGATTCAGCAAAAGCAGAAAGTCACTCCTCTTCCATGAAAATAAAAGTCAAGAAAGCCAAAGTCTTTTAATCTGACCCCCCCAAAATAAACTTCCTTTCTTCTGGGCTGGGGTGGTAGATG
Source organism: Graphiurus murinus (assembly GCA_004027655.1). NCBI lineage: Eukaryota > Metazoa > Chordata > Mammalia > Rodentia > Gliridae > Graphiurus > Graphiurus murinus. The sequence continues at coordinate 56,762 of PVLC010002630.1, read as the reverse complement.
CCAAGTTCCACCCCAGGTCTTTAAAAAACCAAACCAAACCAAACACAGCTAAGCCTTAAACCCCTCTATGATTCCGTTTGTAATAAAAACATTGACTTCCCTTCTCTCCTGGTGGGGCAAATTGCTGTGGTTAAAGACGCTGTTTTCATAGTCAGCTAATTATCCCCTTAAAGGATGCTGATGATCTAATTTCCCGCCCCTGTCTTGGCCTGAAGCTCCCGGCTCGGCTCCTGAGAGCTAAATGGAGAAGAACCAGCCCCTGGAGAGATGGGAAGGGGCAGGACTGGTGACCCTCCAGATTCTCACCTCTCAGAGCCTAGGCCAAGAAATCCTCTTCCACCCCAATCTCTGCCAGCTCCTGGCTGAGCACATAGTAGTTTTCCCTTACCCGGGCTCAGTTTGCTCATCTGTAAAATGGAGACACTGATGGTGCTATGAGAAAATTTGTGGATGGCATAGGATCTGGCTTAGTCAATGCTAGATGACTCATCCCTTTCTTGTCCTGATTTTCCTTTCCTTCCTTGGTTACCCAGCACTGGCGCGCCTGACCAGACAGTTGCTAGTTCCAGCATATTCTTCCCTAATAATAGACTGAATAATCGAATGAACATTTACCAAGCACTACCAGCCACCATGCACACGAGGAGGTTCAAAGCTGTTACCTCATTTGATCCTGAGAACAATCCTCTGAGGCAAGTCTTACTATTTTATCCATTTTACAGTAGAAGCACCTGAGGCTCAGAAAATTTACTGGTCTAGAAAGCACAGAGGCAGAATTAAAGCTCAGTCCTTGTGCTGTGATTTAGACGCACTAAAGCCATGTGCTATGACTTAGTTTCTTTGTTGCACACCTTTTTTTTTTTCCTCCTGGAAAATAAATCACTGTCCTGTTTTTCATTTAGCTAGACTTCTGTTCCCCATGCAAAGTATTCCTCCCCCACCCCATCAGCCTCTCAGAATAAGTTTTCACTCGAATGGCATTTTTCCTGAATACATCTCTCCTGGAGTCTCCATCCTGGGGTCCAAGGGAGGCTGGGTGATCTTTAGCTACACAGCTGTGTTCCTGGGGTTTCCCTTTGATTCTCCCTCTGGTTTCTTGGATTTCTTATCTTCCTCTCTTTTGGTTTATATTCTTGCTGTAGAATGAATGTTTGTACCCTCTCCCAATTCATATGTTGAAGCCCTGACCCCCATTATGAATATTTTTGGAGATAGACCCTATGAGGAAGTGATATAGATTAAATTAGGTGATAAGAGGGGCTCTGATCCGATAAGATTCTGCCCTAATAAGAAGAGGAGGAACCAGAGTTCTCTCCCTCTTCCAAGTGAGGACATAGCAGAAAGGCAGCTGTCTGCAATTCAGGAAGAGAGTCTTCCCCAGAAGCCAACCCACCAGGCCTTAATCTGGGGCTTCCATCCTCCAGAACTGTGAGACAATATATTTCTGCTATTTAAGCTACCTAGTCTCTGACATTTTGTTATAGAAGCCTAAGTCAGCTAACACAACCCTCATTAATAAATCTTTCAGTAGCTGCCTGGTAGTTCATTCTTTTTTTTTTTTTTTTTTTTTAACATTTTCACTTCTGTAGAAAACAAAAAGCTTAGATAAAAATTTGCTGGATATAGGATTCTGGAACTAGCAGAATCTTTTCCCAAGGTTTTCTCAGGGTGCTTCATTGTTTCCTAACTTCCACTGTTGCGGTTGAGAAGTCTCATGCTATTCTTATCCTCAGTCTTCAATCATGATAATTTTTTTCTCTCTGATGCTTTTAGGATCTTCTCTTTCTCAATGCCATTCTAAAATTTCACCATCATGAGCCAAGCATCCACTTTTTATTATTATTATTATTCATGGCACTGAAATGCCAGTGGGTCATTGAATTTGAAGGCTTCTGAGCAGTGTTCTTGTATTCTTTCTTAGATAATTTCTTTGCCTCTATTTTCTGCATGAATTCTCCCTAAGCTTTTTGATAAATAAGTATCACATGGCTTTGACCTCTGTTTTTTCAAAACTCTTTCCCTCATAATAGCCATCATTTTTTTGTGGCTTGATCTTTGGAAAGATTTCTTCAACTTCTATGTTCCAACTCTTCCATTAATTTTTTTAAAATCATATTTTCAGTTTCCAAGAACTTGTCATACACTTATGGATTTTCATAGTCTGTTTATCACAGATACAATATTTTCTCTTATCATTCTGAAGATTACACAGTTTTAAAAATTCTTCTGCTATATTGTCTTTATTTCCTGCCTTGATTTTTTTTTCCTTTGGAGGGGAGGAAGGAATGTCTTTTTATTTTCATGATGAAGATTTCTCATAAGTGTGAAGATCTTGAGCTTACTGTTTATATTTAATAGCAATGTCACAAAAAGTGAATAGAAAGTTCTGTGTGTGATTGGTCAGAAGTCATGTTTTGCTTTGGAAGACTCCCACTGGTCAATACTACTAGTCTTATTTTTTAGGAGATATTCCTGTATTCCAGAGATGAGTCTCCTGATTTCTTAAAAAGTGGAGTTGGGGAAAAGGCAGGGATGCTCACAAGGCGGGCAGCTGAACTTCATGGAGCAGAGGAGAGGATCAACCATCCAACGGTCTGAATGTGATGTTATATTAGTCTATTCAAGCTACTATACCGAAATACACAGATGGGAGGATTCAACAACAAACCTTCATTTCTCATCTTTCTGAAGGCTGGGAAGTTCAAGATCCAGGCAGCAGGAGAACCGTGTCTAAGGGCCTGCTTCCTGGTTCATAGATGGCTATCTTTTTGCTGTGTTCTTACATGGCAGGACAGAGGGAACTCTCTAGGGCTTCTTTTATTGGGTCACAAATTCCATTTGTGAAGGCTCTGCCCTAATGAGCTAAACACTTCCCAGCAGCCCACCTCCACATACCATCACACTGGGGACTAGGGTTCACCCTATGGATTTTGAGGGGACATATTCAGTCTCTAGCAGATGTATTATTGTGATTGTCTCGGAAGTCACTGGAAACAGAGAAGATGTGTCTTACTGGTATCTTGGTTAAAACTCAACTCATTTTTGTCTGAAAATTCCAACACTTTTATCCACACATCTTAATTGTGATTTCCACCTCGGATGGCATCTAGCAGGTTGTTAGATTTCTATTATATTCTCACCTTGAAACTTCTCAGAAAAGAAAAAGTATTGGGGATAAATATTATTCAACATTCGAAGATGATTTCTTTATATTCTCATCTTTAAAAGGGGGCGATTTTGATAGTTAAACATCGTAGTTTATCATTTTCTGTTTTAGTGTGAAGTTGTTCTATTTTACAAGTAAGGGGTATTCATTATATGTAATATAGAACAGGAATCTGCAAACATTTTCTGTAGAGACACAGCTGGCAAATATTTCAGGTTTTGCACACCTGTGGTCTCTGTTACATCTACTCAATTCTGCTGTTGTAGTGTAAAATAGCCATGGACAATACATAAATGAACAGGCCCGGCTGTGTTCAAATAAAGCTTTATTTATAAGAAGAGATGTCCAGATGTGACCTATAAGCCTTATTTTAAAGTGAAGAAAACAAAATTACCTGGACTCTTCCATCCAAAGATAACCAATGTTAACATTTAGATGCGTATCCTTCCAGGGTTTTGTCCATGCATATATACTTTATTTTCAAAACAGAAATACTATTTATGTACAGTTTTACTTTATTTTTTCCACATAATATTTCAATAGTAGTTATGCTATTGAACAGTCTTTAATAACATTACTTTAATAGCTATAAAATATTTAATTACATAAATGTATAGTTATTCCCCTATTGTGGGATTTTTTTTTTCAATTTTTATTTTTACAATAAAGAATCAGTGACAAACTTTAGTTGCTGTTCATGGATCTAATCACACCAGTGACCCTCAGGAGACTTCTATTCTGATAAGTTGGTGCCTTTATCTTGCCAGTCATGAAATATTTTGAATATCAACCCTATAAGCCATACCAGAATAAATATCAGAATCAAGTCTTGGTGCGATTTAGTTATCATTTACTTGGAATAAACTAGTAGTAAAAGAACATTTTTCATACACATTGTGAAATCAACTTCCATAGCTGAGGCTGAGGCTGAGGCTGGCCTCAAACCCACACTCTTCCTGTCTCAGCCTCCCAAGTACTGGGATTGCAGGTGTGTACTTCTGTGTCTAGTTTATACTAAGATTTAATTCTATCAGAAGAATATGAGAGTTCCTCTTTTGTACAGAGGATCTTTTAATAAATAAATTTCACAAGTTAGCAATGAATTCTTACACTCAAAAGTAATATCCAGGACAAGCACAATCAATATTCTCTCTCATCCTTTGTACTGAGTAAACTCTCTTAATGAGAAAGGGCACTGAATCTCCACTAAGGCTTCTGGTGAAAGATAAGCTTTTTTTATGTTTAAAAAAAATTTTTTTTTTTTTTTGCTTCCATCCATGACCACCCAGGTTCAGGAAAGGTTGACTCCTCCCCCAAGCTTTCCCACAACCCCACATTCTCAAGAGCCCTAAACTTGACCAATATACGTCTTTCCTGGGCGGCCGTTGTGAGCTCTTCCACTATCTTTTGGAAACCGAGCCCAGATGGACCCAACGCACAGCAGCAGATCCCTGTGTCTAGTGTAAACACCTGTGTCTAGTGTGGAAAGCAAAGAACTGACAAGACAGTGTACAGAAATCTCGGATCCTGTGCAATGGCTGACTGTGCCTGCGCAAGCGAGCCCGTTATGTCTACATAAGCTTTGCTCCTTCAGACCTCTGGGCGGGGTCCTGGGACTCATGTGCTGACTCCCCTGTGCTGATTCCCTATGCTTGCGCCCGAGTCTCAATAACACCTTGTTCAGTTAGCATTGCTTGACTCCTTGGGATTTCTATCCCGAATTGACCTCAAGAACCCCGGGCTCTTTGGTAACATCAGCAGGTCCCAGGCACCTGGCCTTCCACTGGTCAAAAAAAGTAGGAGATGTTAAGTGCTATTATCCCCTTCTCTGAGAGTCCCAGAGCTCCCTGGCATGTTCAAAACATTGAAAGTCCTGCATTCCACCAACACACTTACCTTTTAACCTAGAGTTACCCCCAGTCGAATCCCATCTTCCAGTAATGCCCATTGGAGGCTCAGTAGGCCGGCTCACCAGGACAAGTTTGGAGAATAGGGTCTAATGCATGGCCCCAAAGCATTAACTTATCATTGTCCATTAAAGCATTCTCATCCAGTCATCCTGCTGCTAACAGCATGGAAAACATAGCAAACTAAAAGAAAAAGGAATTAAGGTTCCTCATAATGGAATAATTTTATATGAGAACTGGTTTTTAAAAGGAAGAACACTAGCCGGGTGTGGTGGCGCACGCTTGTAATCCCAGCATTTGGGAGGCTGAGACAGGAGGATCCGGGTTTTCGGCCAGCCTCAGCTACCTAGTGAGGCACTCTGAAACTTAGTGAGACCCTATTTCAAAATATAGGATAGAAAATAGGGCTGGGGGTATAGCTCAGAGGTAGAATGCCTCTGAGTTCAATCCCCAGTATCAAAAAAAAAAAAAAAAAAAAAAAAAAAAAAAAAGGAAGAGCACTGATTCTGGAAAGAAGAAGGATGAAGGTGACATATCGAGTGGGGACTGTGGTTACCATACAAAGCAGTCACCCACAGAGCTCAGGGGACACCACTGAGCCTTCACAAGGGTAGCAAAGTTGGGGAACTCATTACCCCATTAGGTCCAAGAAACATTTAGGCTAACTTGTGGATGTCAGATTTGTAATGGGTTATTTGAAGAAAGTTGAGGGTTTGGGGGAAGAAAACATCCTTGACCTTTTGGAAGCTGACATGGGAGAAGGAAATTACCTTGTTCCTTCTTTCTAAGCTAGTCATCGTGTAGTCCTTTGCTTAAAGGTCTCCAAAGGAAGAGTTATTTCCTCTCCTTAATACCCTGCCGCATGCTATTCCAATATTAACTGCCCTTGGAAATCCTTCCAATTCCCTTTCCTACCTAGAGTGGAGAGGTAACAATTTAGAACTTTTCCATTCTTTGATTTATCAATGCAAAAAGAGGGGAGGGCAGCTGGAGTGTGGAGAAAACCCTGAGAACTCGAAACTCACTCTTGCTCTTGATTGTCAGTAATCTTCCAGGGTGACATTAAGTTTCTGAGCTTTTAGCAAACCATGCTTAGCATTCCCAATTGGAAAAGGAGCGGATCTCCCAGTGAGAGCTCCTGCTTGCCACATTGCCTGAGCAATGTCAATGCTATTAAAGAGTCTTTGTAGCCAGGCATGGAGGCTCACGCCTGAAATCCCAGTATTTGAGAGGCCAAGAAAGAAGGATTGCAGATTCGAGGCCAGCCTCAGCAACTTAGCAAGACCCTGTTTCAAAATAAAAAGGACTGGGAATGTAGCTCAGAAGTAGAATGCCCCTGGGTTCAATCCCCAGTACCACAAAAGAAAAAACAGTCTTCTTTCCAGCATACACATCCTCTCTGGAGACCTCTTTCATGACTGGGCATCTCACAGGATCGCCAACACCAGATGTTCCTGGGCACCGTGAGCACACATCAGTGGAGACAGCAGGAGCTTCCCCTGAAGCTGAAGCTGAGCAGATCCGCCCTCTACTGCCCTTGTTCACCCTCTCAACCTCCAGAGAGAACACGGAGCATGCAGGAAGGCCTCTCATCCTCTCATGGTGAAGAGAAGGTCTTGTTCAACCCACCACATTTTATAAATGCAAGAAATGAGCCAGAGATAGGGAGGGATTTGCAGCAGGCTGCAAGCTATGGGATTGCATGGCCAAGATTAGAACCTCATGTCCCCTAACTCCCTAACTCCATCCATTTCCTCCTGCTTTTTTTTTTTTTTTTTTTTTTTTTTTTTTTTTTTTTTTTTTTTTTTTTTTTTTGGTAATGGGGATGGAACTCAGGGGTATTGCTACCTCTGAGCCAGATCCCCAAAGCCCTTTTTTAATTTTTTATTTTGAAACAGGGTCTCTCTAAGTTGCTGAGGTTGGCCTCAAACCTGTGATCCTCCTGTCTCAGCCTCCCAAGTAAAGGATTTACAGGTATATGCCACCATGCCCAATTTCCTCCTGCTCCTTTCTATTCTAGACACTTTTTGTCAACTCTGTATGGGACAGATGGTGGATCAGAAGGTCCTGGGAAGACTCCTCTTGTAAGATAAAATTCCTGGACTTTGAATCTGCAGAAGCAATGTCTCTCTCATTCCAATTTTTCAGACCTTTGTCTTATTTAATAGTTAAACCTCTGGCCGGATGTGACCCCTCCAGGACACACTCTCCAAATGCCTACCGAGGCCCTTCCAAAAAACGCCCTTCCTTAATCAGGCAGAAAGCATCCTTCTTGCTAGGCTGCCAAATATTATTACAGGAACTGAAGGAGAACTGGGACTTGTTTTCCTCTCTTCCACCGACTGCACATCTTTAGTTTGGTTTTAAATTTCTCTATTCTCCATGGGTATCGGCAACGCTGGATTAGTAATGCTAAAAAATTTATCTTTACAACCTATTGTCTTAGGTAAGATTGTATCAACAGCTCCAGATGGACCAATCTCTAAGAATAATTTCACTTCCCCTTATCATTGACAGGAATCACATTTACATATTCTACTGGTGGGCGAGATAATGCAGAAATGATTAATGTCCCTCGATGTGCAGATACCTGTAGACTGTTTGATCAATGTCTCCCCAAGAAAGTGTCTTTCATTCCGGATGCTCAAAGTCCAAAAATGCTCCGTGATTAATGTAACTAAATGTTTGGGGTCGGCAGAAGCTGCAGGCTCCATTCCCGTGTCCCCATCCCACTAAAGAGAGGTCACAGGAGACTAGATTAGTCATGTGGAGAAAAAGTCTACGGGATGCATGTGTGCATGGGATTTCCAACGTCCCTTTAGAGAAAGGAGCAAAATCTGTCCTGCAATCTCTCCCCCAGAGGCTCCGGAAGGAGAATGGCAAGCTCTGCTGATGCAAACATATTTCCCATCAGAAAGCCATGTGGGTCTGATTCTGTGTGTTGTGTTGGAGCTGAGATATATTCTGATTTATTTCACACAATTTGTTGACCAGAAATCTCTGGCTTCATCCAGTTACCCCTGAGAGAGCCGCTGGCCCCCACTGGAATGATAAAAGGCGGAGAGCAGGGGACATGGTGTATTGTCTTCTCAGTCCTCCAGATTTGCTGAAACATTTCCTCTGCGCTGTCTTTGGAGATGACTCAAAGTTGGGGTGTCTGGAGCCAGGATGGCAGAGAGTCTAGACAGGAACTCCGGGGTCATGCTGAACCACAGCAGATGCCAGGGCTGCATCAAGATGGGTGACGTTGGGGCACATTCCAAACCTTCCCTGTGCCTCCGTTTACTGATCTGAAACCTGGGGTTGATCACTGGGAGGACTCTCCTTAGGAAGTTGAAAGGAGGAGACACGGTGTCAGGCACTGGGCAGGGATTCCATGGATTCCAACTAGGGTGATTATCATCATTAATTCTAAAGATGGCTTGTGGAAGTGTCTCCTGCCCGCCTGCTTCATGCAAACAGTGAGGCTTTCTTCAGGTACTGCCTGGCCAGGCCCCTCCTGCAAGGAGATCTATTTTCCATTGGAAAATGTTTTTAAGGAAATTATATTCAATTCAAGTACATTTGCATAATAATATGTATATCTAAAACCTGACTAAGCCAGACTGCCCCTAGCTGTGGGAGCCGAGGAGGCCGCATTTAGGAATACAAATGACTCCAGGAATAATGTTTCTGCGCCCTGGACTGCTCCCAAGGAAGACATGTGGGTCATGATTAAATGACAAAACCGGAAGATACCAGATGAATTGAGAAATAAAATCCAGAATCCCAGACGGCAGTCACATCCAAAAGATGGAGTTTGGGAAGGATGAGCCTGAGATGAACAGTGGAAATTTCACAAAGGAGAGCTGAAATCCTGGGGAAATCCCCAGAACCATTCCTTTGTTCATTCATTCATTCATTCAACAAACATTTACTGAATATGAGGTACAGTTCTTGATGTTAGGATAATCCAGTAAACAGGTTAGACCAAGTTCCCACTCCCATGAGGTTCACATTCCAGCAGAGAACAGACGAGACAAACAATAAGTAAGGTCTTAAAGAAAATGGCACCGGCCTTGTTTCTCAGTGCTGTGAGGAGGAGCGCAAAGGCATTGGAGGACCTGGTACTGTAGTCTTCTCTGACCTGTATGGCTTTGGAAAAATCACACCTTTGCTGGATCCCCCTTCTTTTCAGAATGTGAGACCCATAATTCCAAGTCCCCCACGTGGAATCCTTTGCAGGTGGTCCAACATTTTCACGCTCCGGCTCAGGGGCAGCCCACGGCCAACATGCTCACTGGCCAGGCTCCCTCCTGTGCCCACGGAAGGTTTGGTTATGGCTCAAGTATCCCCCAGGGGTACACTTCGATTAGAGACTTGGTCCTCAGCGGGACAGTGCTGGAGGTGGAGAGGTCTTTGAGAGGTGGTGCCTATTGTGGGGAGGGGGGGTTGGGGGGGTCCTCTCAGGAGGTAATTCTAGTGAGAGCCCTTGAGTCTTTGTCACAAAAGGAACAAGCCTGCCAGGAGTGGTGGTAAATGCCTCTAATCCAAGTACTTGGGAGGCTAAGACCTGAGGATCACAGTTCTAGGCCAGCCTCAGCAATTTAGGTAGACCTCAGCAACTTAGAGGTACCCTGTTTCAAAATAAAAAGAGTTGGGGTGTACCTTGGAGGTGAAATGCCCCTGGGTTCAATCCCCAGTGCCAAAAATCAAAGACCAAGACTGTCTCCACCCAGCTCTCTGCTTCTTGGTTCCAGACAGAATCTTCTTGCCCCCAGTACGCTCCTGCCGTTGCTGTTGGCTGTGAGGTGACACAGCTGAGGGTTGACACTCACCCCCAAGCCAGGGATGTGCCAGCTGGACTTCGAACCTCCAGAAGTCCAGAGCTAAATAACCCTCTTTTCTTCATAAGTAGCTTGTTTGGGGTCTTATATCACCCCTCCCCCAACCTCCTGTGGTACTAGGGATGGAATCCAGGGGTATTCTATCTCCCAAACTACATCCCCAGCCCTATTTTATTTTTTTTTTATATTTTATTTTGAGACAGGGTCTCACTAAATTGCTCAAGCTGGACTTGAACCTGCTATCCTCCTGTCTCGGCCTCCCAAGTACTTGGATTACAGGCCTGCACCACCATTCCCAGCTTCAAGTATTTTCGAGGGTAGTGAAAAGCTCACCAACACAGAAAGCATCACCCATCCCTGGCAAGAGTGCCTGAGATGCAGTCCACCTGGAGGCGGACCCTGTCTGTCAGTCAAGGTGGGCTCCTAGACCCGCCCAGGGCTTCTGCACCGCTGTCTGTGCTCATGGGCTCAGTAAGGTGCAGGTACTGAGCTGTACCAGAAGGGAGCTGCTCTATGATGGCGTGCATCACATCCACATTTGTCCTTCCAACAGCCATGTCCTCATGCATGGACAGCTGGCCCACCAATGCAGCACGGGGCTCCCCAGCTGGGACACCCAGGGACCTGTGGGGACAATCTCTGTGGCCTCTCCCTTCCTCTGCTCCACATAGCCCTTTCTAAGCTTTCTCCTCGGTGGCACCAATGCACGGGGGCTGGAGTAGACCAATATGAGTTTAAACCTTGACTCTGGAGCTCGACCTCTCGGTAAGCCTTACTGTTACCCTCTGCAAAATGAAGAAAATAGTGTTCCACTGGACAGGGCTGAGCTACGTGAGCTAATGCTTTCAAAGCCAAGCACTCAATGAATGCTATTTTTTATTATCATTACAGGCCAGGCGTACCTTATCCAAAAGTCTAAAGCGCTCCAAATTTTGAACATTTTTGAGCACCGGCATAATGCCATGAGTAGAAAATTCCACACCATGAAACTTGGTTTCATGCACAAAATTAATAAAAAAGAAATTCTGTAATATCACCTTCTGAGACACAAATGAATTTTGTGTTTAGGCTTGGGTCCTGTCCTAAGATAGCATATTATAGATCTGCAAATATTCCCAAGTCCCCATCCCCTAAAAAAAAAAAAAAAAAAAAAAAAAAAAATCCCCAATACAAAACACTTCTGGCCCAAAGCCAAAGCCTTTTGGATAAGGTACGCTCAACCCATATTACCTCTTTCAACGAGGAGAGTAGCAGCTGCCTTGATGTGGCCAGCACATAGTAGATACTCAGTAAGTGTGATTTTTGTTTTTCTGCTGCCATCTCCAGTCCTAAGTAGGCCAGGCTGTAGGAATGTGGGGAAGTATGTGTACTCAGTTTATGAAGTGGGAGGAAGGAGAAAGGGTGGGGTGGGTGCTGTGCCGTAAAGGCTCCCCAAGTTGATGCTTTCTTCCAAGAGGGTGCGGCGCATGGCTCGCCACTGGTGTCCTCCGCGCGCTTCAGCTGGTCAGACCACTGGGACGCACATGCTATTGACTTCTAAATAATGCAGACCTTTGCCCTTTCAGGCTGAGGTTCAGAAGAAGGTATATATGGTTTTGCATTTTTCTCCAACAGAGCGAAAGAACCCAGAGGAAGGGCAGCGGTGAGGGAACTTGTCTCTAGTTAAACACACACACACACACACACACACACACACACACACATACACACATTCAATAAACGGGAAAATTATTTAAATAAGCAATCCTGAGGAAAAAATATGGAAGCCAATTTTATTCATAAAACAACTGATTTACAGCGTTCTAGCTAAGAGCAGCTTTTAACTCAAGCCTCTGAGACCCTATTTATTATTCAGCAAAATATTCAAGATTAATAAAGGTATCTTTAATACTAATATAGCAGCAAGAGCTAATATATGTAAAATAATTATTATGAAAAGTATTATCAATATTTGGGGGAAATAATGTACATGCATAATGAATGAATTTTGCCCCTGGGTTTCGGCTTATATCTTGGCCTGATTTTGCATGGAGAAATTGTGCATTATAATGAAAGGCAAAATGATCACACATTACAACTGCGAGTTTTTTTTTTTTTAATCATTGCTCAGAAGGATCTTAAAACTGTCACCTAAACAGGAAAAATATATGTATATGTATATATATATGTATATATATATGTATATTCTAAATCAGTTTGCATATAAAGACACTGATCATCCTTTGAGTGGTGGAAAACACCCAAACCCCCAATGCGTTCAACATGACAATGATTGGCCCTGAAGAAGAATATAAAACATGTCTAAGAGCCAAATATCACAAAAATACTACCAAATTTTAGACGGGAGGGATTGCTCAGACTTTTCAGTTTAAACCTTCCTGACATTGAAATCCTCTGGTATTTCTCAAACAGCATATACAAAGTAAATCAAATAAAGAATCGTTTCAATCTTCGTGAGCCATGGAAGGTGGCTCAACAGAGTGAATACTTAACGCTACTGAACCACGCACTTAAAAATGTCCAAGATGGCCAGGTGTGGTGGTGCACACCTATAATCCCAGGACTTGGGAAGCCGAAACAGGAAAACCACAGGTTCAAGGCCAGCCTCAGCAACTTAACAAGACGCCGTTTCAAAATAAATAATGAAAAGGGCTGGGGGTGTAGCTCAGAGGTAGAATGTCCCTGGGTTCAATCCCCAGTACAGAAAGAAACAACAACAACAAAAAGAACGTCTATTCAGCTGACACGTGGGCCCTAATCCTTATACCAAGCACTGTGAAAATGCAAGGAAAAATTAGGGAGGGTGTCTTCCCTTCTAGAGCATCAGATAAGAAGGAAGAGGAAAGGCAATCTCTCCAGTGAATCGTATCTCTCATTTCATAGGTGAGGAAGCTGAGGCTTAACCATGACAAACTCATTCAAAGCTGCATTTCTCTATTTCTGCAGCAGGGAACTTTCTAACCCTGCATACCCTCACCACGTCCACGTCCAGGGCAATCAACGAAGGCATGATCTTCTGATGTTGTCAACGATTCCTACACAAAATCTATGCCTCTTCCAGAGCCAAAGCAGGGCTGAGGGACTTGGGGCCAAGCCGAAGTCACCCTTCACCACTCTCTGCGCAGACCCCAGTATAAACAGCAAATCAACCAAGAACCTGCTGGGCACAGAGCCCGAGGCACGTGACATACAACAGCCTCAGTGCTGCTCTACAGACATTTCAGGAGTGAAGGCTCCCACCTTCGAGATCCCCAAGATGAGGCAAGAGTGTTCAATGTCATCTAAGGAAAACAAAAACACAAGCTCCCAAACATTGGCCAGCTCTGGAATTTATGTGAAAGAACTCGTGTTTGAGAGGTCTTGTTTTTTATGTTAAATGACTACACTATAAATCTCACAAACTGCATAAATCAGACTTCACTCTAGCCCCATGAGTGAGGCTGGGACCGATTTATGGCCAGGCCTGCTAGGAGAACGGTGGGTTTTATTTGTTTTACCACCTGGCACTTACACACAGGGAGCCCTGGGAGACTGGCCTGTGAGGGCCCAGAGCAATCCACGAGGCTACGATAAATCCACCTGACTGGCAACCCACCTTAGGCTAAGAAGCGGACTCCACCACCGCCCCTGCTGTCTCGTAGAAGATTCTTAATTTGGAGGAGGGATGGGGCTGGCTGGGTTGAAAGTTCAGTGTGACAACTGCCATGTCTTGCTGAGCTGTGCAATGCTGCTAATTAGTGCTACTAGAATCCTCTTTGGACCTACCCAACTTCATTACTGGTATTTGGAGGTTTGAGATTAGTATCAAATCTTTTAAAGGAACATCTTATGAGTTTTGAAATTATGAAAAAAAAAATTGCTTGCAAGAATCTCGAGCCATGAATGGCCTTTCGTGAATCTTGTCATGAGCATAACAGTAATTTATTAAACAAATGTTTAATGAGCATCTATTATGCGGCCAGTACATCCTCTCACGGAGTTTACCAGCTAGTTGTGGGGGGACAGAAAATAAACAAATAATGGAGCAGATGACAATCAGTGCTAAGAGGAAAATTAAGCAGAGTGACGAGGGTGCTTTATTAGACAGGTCAGGGAATGTCTCTTTGACAAGGTGACATTTAATTAGAGACCTGAGTGAAGGGAAGGGAAGAACCAGGTGGAGAAGAGAGGTGAGGACATGGAAGGCGGAAGGACCAGGCTGACATCTTTGAGGAGCACCAGGGAGAGCAAGGAGGTTGGAGTGGAATGAGCGAGAGAGAATAAGAAGAGAGAGGAAGCTGGAGGCCCCATCCTGCAGAGGGTTTGTGCTTTAACTCTGAAAGAGCCGGAAAGCATAAGAACGTGTGAGCAGAGGAATGACACAATGTGATCTACGCTTTGAAGGCGCCACTCTCTTGGTGGAAGCGAGGGAGCGAGGGGCCCCGTTAGTATACTACTGCAACAGTCCAAGCCGGAGCAAAGAGTGGCACGCTTCCTCCGTCTCCTGCAGTCTCAACTCACTCCATGTGTATTCCTCACCATTCAACCTATTTTAAGAAAGACAAAACTCACAGTGAGACCTAGACCCCTAGACCTCTTGGTAATTCGGAAAGAGGGCGGTTTCTGAAAAGTCTTCATTGCAGAAGGCATAAACAAGCCCTTTCCCTTCTGAGACACATCAAGGATTCTAGAGTTATATTCATGACACGATCCATTCACTAGGATCGGGCGCAGCCTGTGAGTACTGCCTGCTTTCCCGTGATTTACCTAAGACCAGTTTGCGGCCCAGCAGCTCCAGCTCCCGAGGAGAGTCCACTAGAAACCTGTTTACCAATGTGCACCAAGCATTGGACTTAGTTACCAAACCAGACTTCATAGAAAGAAGGGAGAGAGAGCCAGAGAGAGAGAGAGAGCTGGGGGCTGCTGTATCCTGTTCTAGCAAATCGGTTTCTGCCCTGTGAGTGAATTGGGAGGAACACTTAGGAGTGATTACTAAGGAGGTTGGGGGGGGGGGGGGTGCCGGCCAGACAGTGAAGAATGGGGCCAAACGGGAGGGAATGGACAAATTAATGATTAAGGAAGATTTTTTTTTCTTCTAGGAGTTGTGTCCAGCCTGGCCTCCCAGATTTGAGCCATCTTTCACTGTCAAGAGAGGCGGGGAGATTGATTCAATTAAGATTAGCAGAGCGGGGGAAGTGGCACGGGTTAGTTTTGATGAGTATTGTCTTTCTTCTCATCTGGTGGCGCTGGTGGCCCCAGCACAGGTGGAGTTCAGCTCTGGCAGGTGGCAGGGAAGGTGGCGCGGGCTTCCAGGGTGGGGTTCGTGGGGGGTCACGCGCCGGGCCGGGGAGGTGGCATGTCTCCGTTCTTTTCTTCTGAGGTCTCTCCCATTCGTCCTTCTTGGGTATGATTTTCTTATAATTAGCTACGTCTTCCAAAAGAACACTAAGAGGTGGGGGAACTCTGGTATGCCGGGTCGGTGCTGGATACAATCCCTTGAAGCAAATAAATGTAATTGGAGGTCTCATTAATTCCGAGGCGACGCCCAGGTGCCCTCTCTGGCCCATCAGAAGGGCGCAGAATTCTCCTGGAGATGCACACATGTCTGAAACAAAGAAGGCTCCGTGTCTGCTGGCAAGAATCTCACAAGGCCTGAGGTCCCGGGCTGAGGAGAAGGGTAGGAAGAAATCCCTCTCCTGCTGAGAAACCCAAAGGAACCCATGCTGGGGAGTTCTGCCCAGTGGGCCTCTGCGCGCAGGAGCCGCCAACAAGCGCCTCCAATAGCCGTGCCCCTCGAGTTGCCACCGCCTCTGAATTTGTATTCAGACCCGGTTGCTGGATAAGTTTAATGAAAGTGGTACTTTCTGCGAGGTCCCTGGTGGCATTAGTTCACATTACAAAATCATTATACATAATTTGACACTATTGTGCTCCGTTAGCTTAGAAAAAAAAGCTTGTTTTACAGCTCTGGGGACAGAGGTCCCTCCAGATAAGGTTGGGCTTTCAAGAAAGGGAGCGCAGACACAAGTGCGGTTGTGGAAGCTCCATGCTTCTCCATTTATGCTATTCAGACACATCTCTAGCCCAGGGTAAAAATAGCCAAGTCACTCTTTGAAAAGCAACCACAGACCATGCACTAAGCCCCAACACTCTACAAAGCAAATATTTAATCTGCATTCGGAAGGTCTCTGCCAGCACCGCCAACCTCCAACTGCTGTTTTGCTCTGAAATTCCTTGCTCCTAGTGGCTTGGCACAGCCCGCCACATGCTGTTCCATGCTGTTCCATGCTGTTCCTTGCAGCCCACCCTGGGATGCCACTTCTGTGGTCAGTACAAGGGAGGCCTTGCCGGCTCTTAGAAATTTAAACGCTTCCACGCAGGTTGATATACAGTGCAGGCTCCCGAGTTCCTTTGCACACTGCCTGGCCCCCGATTCTTTCCCCAGGATCTGCAGAGACCCCCGAGGACCCACCAAGAAAAAGTGGCACTCTGGGGCTAGGCAGGATGTTAGGGACCAAATTATGTCCCCTTAAAAACTCACAAGGTAAGCTGGGTGTAGTGACACACGCTTGTAATCCCAGCATTTGGGATGCTGAGACTGGAGGATCCGGGTTCGAGGCCAGCCTCAGCTACCTAGTGAGGTACTCCGCAACTTAGTGAGACCCTGTTTCTAAATAAAGAATAAAAAATAGGGCTGGGGGTATAGCATGGAGGTAGAATGCCCCTGAGTTCAATCCCCAGTACTGAAAAAAAAAAAATTCACAAGGTAAAGCCCTCACCCCCCAGTGTGGCTGTATCTGGAGCTAGGGCCTTTTGAGTGGTAGTTATGGTTAAATGAGGTTACAGGGGAGACAGAATTTATTCAAATAAATGAGTCCTATTGGGACACCACTAATATGACTATGTTCTTATAACAGGAGGAAGAGGCCCCGGAGATCTCTGTCTGCTTCCATACACAGAGAAAGGCCATGTGAGGACACAGCAAGAAAATACTGTTAGCAGGCTGAGCAGAGAGGCCTCACTAGAAACTAGCCCTGGACCTTGGTCTTGGACTTCCAGCTTCTGGAACTATGAGAAAGTACATTTTTGTTATTTAAGCCACCCAGCCTGTGGCATTTTGTGATAGCTGCTGGAGCAGAAAAAAATGCTGGATGTTCTGATGGGCTGGTTCCTGTACTATATACTGTTGGTAAACATAGTCATCCCTCAGCATCCTCAGGGGATTGGTCCCAGGACCCCTGTGGATACCAGAATTCATGGATGCTCAAGTCAATTATGTAAAATGGCATAGCATTTGCATACAACCTATATATATCTGCCCATATACTTTAAATATCTGAATTACTTATAATACCTAATACAATGTAAATCATTGTTAGGCTATAGTATTTATGAAATACTGTGTTGCAAGGGAAAAAGGTCTGTACATTACATGCTCAGCACAGACGTAATTTTTTTAAAAATATTTTTAATTCACAGTTTGCCAAATCTGCTGAAGCAAAGCCCATGAGTACAGAGGCCCTTTTTTTTTTTTTTTTCCTCTTGTGGTCTTTTTTTTTTTTTCCTCTTGTGGTACTGGGGATTGAACCCAGAGGTGTTCTACCTCTGGGCTATACTCTCACTCCTATTTTATTTTTTATTTTGAAACAGGGTTATACTAAGTTGCTAAGGGCCTCACTAAGTGGCTGAGGCTGGCCTTGACCCTGTGATCCTCCTGTCTCAGCCTCCCGAGTACTAGGATTACAGGCATATGACACCACACCAGATTTCCAACTATACTTTTATCATCACCGACTAGCACTTTTTCCTACAAAAAAGAAACAAGAACTCCCCCACTTCCCGCAGCTTACCAGCCAAGGTGACAGAATCAGTGATCTACGGCCCTTCTTCACTCTCTCTCCTCTTTGGTCCCTTTGGA
Organism: Graphiurus murinus; assembly: GCA_004027655.1. Classification (NCBI taxonomy): domain Eukaryota; kingdom Metazoa; phylum Chordata; class Mammalia; order Rodentia; family Gliridae; genus Graphiurus; species Graphiurus murinus. The sequence continues at coordinate 38,966 of PVLC010002630.1, read as the reverse complement.
CACCTCTCCCACCGCCAGAGCCTACCGCCTCCTGCTGTGCAGCCCCTGTCCCTTCTCTCCACTCACACAGATGCTTCATTGGCTCAGAGAGAGACATCTCTTGCTTGGACCACTCCGGCAGCCTTTGGAAGACCCCAAGTCTCCGCCTTCCTCCCTGCTGCAGACATGGCTTTCCTGGAATGCTGACTGTTTCACAGTCCTGCCTGGAACCCCTCAGTGGGTCTCCGTCCCCCTCAGAATGCAGCCTGGTGGCACAGGGCGGAGCTTCTGCCTCCAGCTTTCACACATGCTGTTCCTTGTGCCTAAAACCGCCCTTCTGAGCCTCTCCTGGGTCAGCTCAGAGGAGCCTCTCAGAGAGGGAGTCACTTGCACGGTCCAGCAGGTTGTCATTCTGACATCCGTGAACACTTTCGGCAGTGGGGCGCTTAGCCCCTCGTGTGGAATCCCGGCTTGCTGGCCTAGCTCAGTTGTGACCGTTCCATCTCAAGACAGATCTGAAAGCCACCACCTTATAACCTCTCCTCGCTCTTCCTCCTTCTCCTTCTCCTTCTCTTCCTCCTCCTCCTGTCCCCAATTCCCCTCCAGCCACTCAGATTTCTTTTGCCCCACAGAAGTTGGGAGGTTATTCAAACTCACTGCTGGATTCAGTGCTTACAGTGCCTGCCGTCTAGTAGTTGCCAAATAAATTTGTGTTGAATAAATGAAGGAAGGAACGTTTGAAGTAGCATGTGAGGGCTGGGAGGAGCCTCGGCGGGCTCAACTTCCACATTTTACAGATGACAAACAAGGACTCAGCCAAGGAAAGGGGTTGGCCCAAGGTCACACAGCAAGAGTGGCCAGGCCAGCCCAGAATCACTTTGAACAGAAGAGGAGCAAACTGGCAAAGGACTAAGAGCAGGTCAGCAAACACAGTCTTCCTCCAAGTCTCTGAGTTGGAAGTTCACGGGTCCTTTCCCAAAGGCATCGCTGGGATGTGCAGACTTCAGCAACTGTCCCTGCCAGGCCCCGTTGCCGTTTATTCGAGGGAGTAGGAAGCAAGATTGATGGGATTTTAAATGGTGTCATGTTCTGGGCATTCGCAACTTGGACTGAAGTGCAGGAAATCCTGCTTGTCTCACAGAAGGAGACAAATGTGCTTGGAAAATTCCCGGAGGGAAGGAGGGCATGGCAGGGAATCTCCAACTACACAGACAGTAGACTGGGGGCCCAGGATGGTTCCTCCATGTTCCAGAAGTTTCTGAGGAACAAGTTATTGTGTGGTGGAATGGGCATTTCAAATGTTGGAGAGGTCCCAGGCTCTCACCCACCAAGTAACTTGACCCCAAGACCCTTCCCACCGTTGAGGGTTAGGGGTTAGGGGTTAGGATTAGGGTTTGGGTTAGGGTGAGGGTTTGGGTTAGGGGTAGGGGTAGGGGTAGGGTTGGAGGTTATACCCTCCAACAAAGAGGAAACGATGCTTCCAGAAACCCAAGGGAACACTCAGACTCCCCAACCAAGAAGGAGAGAGGAAGGAGATTCCCAGAGACAGACAAAGAGAATAGAAATGGCCCAATACAGAGATCTACAGTGAGACCGTCCCAATGGCTTTCAAGGAAAAATAGAGGAGAAAACAGTCATTCCAAGAGAACTTAAGAGTATAAGAGTACACATTCCTTCTCTTTCTTTCTTCCTCTTTTACTCCCCCCCCCCCCCCAGTCAGAGCCCACACTTCACAGGGACCACAGCAGAGAACAGCTGCTCAGCTCTGCCGAGGCATGATCTTAGCCTGGGTGATCTGGGTGATCAGCACACCGGTGACAGTCACCTTGGTGAGTCGCACTCATGCTCCTAGTATCTGCACCTGGTGGGGATTTTCCTGTGGACTCTTCACAACCCCGGTGGCAGCGAGTGCTCTGCTTATTCCCCTCCTACAGGTGAGGACCCCATCAGAGAGCCCAGAGCTGGTCCTGTGTGTGGCCAGAATCTGCACAAATGACCCTCTCCTGGTCCCCAGGGCCCCTCCTCGCTGCAGATGAAGCTGGGGTGAGGCCCGTGGGAATCCCCAGCCACCTCAGCACGGACCTGCCGCAGGCTCACGCTGTGTTCTCACCCACGCTCTCGGTGGACTGCCCCAGCAGGTCTGGGGTTCCACCAGCAAGGGGCCCCTCAAAAGGGGTCTTGGCCGCTCCTGTGCCAGGAAACCTGGTGGATCCTGTACCTTTCTCCCTAAGCTCTCCTACGGGCAGAGGAGAGGAACCGCCCCCAAGAGATCTTGGGGTAGTATCCAGAGCTCAGAGACATGCACAGCGAACGTCAAACTTCCATAAAGCCTCATGTTTTTGAGTTTTGTTTTGTTTTTTTTTTTTTAATCTGAAAACTTCATGGAAGTTTTGCATTCTACTACAGAACATATCTAAGAAAACAGAAAACAATGTTTTTAATTATGTGTCTTGGAATGAAACTGATGATCTCAAGAAATGACCCATATGTATTCTCTGGCTTGATTCCAAGTCAGAGAAAATCCCAGTTTGAGAAGGTGGGAACTAGTCCAATCCCCACCCACCTTTTCAGTTGACAAAACAGAGGCACAGAGAGGTGAAGTGATTTGCCCAAGGCTGCACAGCAGGGCAGGGCCTAGGACTGGCATCTGCTGAACCTAATCCAGGATCCCTGCAGCACACCCAGCACAGGCCGTCAGGCCAGCAGCGTGAGGTGGGGAGCGGCCCCACTTCAGGGGTGTCACTCACCGCATAGCAGATGCACTCGGCACCCTCCGGGGTGGGGCGGAGCCGTCCAGGTCCCTCTCTACTTTGTGCTCCAGTTTCCATAGTGTAAGAAGGGAACGCTAATGGCACGGACTCTGTGGTTCGAGATGAAGGTTAAGTGAGATACTCGTGTGCCTGCACATAATAGCAACTCAATAAAACATAGCTTTAATGATACCATCGTCTCCACCAAACAGAAAGGCCTCCTCCCACCTCCTCTGTCTGTGGCTCCTTTCCAAGGCAGAGGACGGCGCTGAGTAAGTGTTCCAAGGATGCCCTCAACAGCTATGGCAGCCTCAACCTGCCTCCCCGGGTGGATGCCAGGCCTAAGTCAACACTTGGAAAGCACTTAGAAGGAGGCAGGGTTGCAAGTGAGCACTCGGTGGGAGCTGCCCCATCACCCCAGAGAATGGTGCATGTACAGCCAGGCGCGGACTCTTGGACCCGGCACGCTTACACGCCGGCTTTGCTCGACAGAGTGCTATCTTGCTATTCTCCAAATGCGTCTCTTCTGGGAACAGAGGAACCAGCCCCGGGAAGGTGACGTGGGGACACCGCTTCTTTTCTGGTGTCACGGGAGAGAAACTTCTTAATCCAGACCTTGCTGCCTTTTCCCCTCTGCGGTCAGCACGGCCCTCTCCTGGAAGGCTGGGCAGGGCAGGCTCCCAGAGCCCTCTGGCTCCATTCAAATCCCCCTTTCAGAGCCCTGGCAGTTTTATGGCCTTTAATGACCTCCCATTGTGTCCTGATTGGCAATCAGGACACACGTAATGGCCAAGCAGTCTCACTTAGCCCTTATTCGGATGACAATGGCCAGAGCGGCCAGCTCGCTGTTTTGACATGAGCGGGGTCACAGGGAAAGTTTTCGGCGGGTGACTTAAAGAACCCTGAGCGGCCAGCACTGGGCTCCTCAGTTGCTGGGTCTCGGACAAAAGAATGAACTCTGAACTTTTCCTTTGACGGATGGAGGTCATTAAAACCGTGGTGGGGACCCCTTCAAAGGCAGGTGTAGCCCAGGCTGTCCCTCAAAGCCCCTAATAAAGAGAACAGGCGATTGTGTGGGACCGGGGGGAGGGGAACTTCTGAGAGATTCACTCAAGTAGTTCAAAGGAAACAATGAGCTGCTCCAGCCGATTGACGGGGCCAGAGGTGCCCAGCGGTCCCTCCACCACCCATTCAATGGGTGGCTGCCCCAATTGTTCCCCAAGGAGACCACCACAATAAATGCCTTGGGGCCTTTCATAGGTATCCTGGGCTCCAGGGTTCTTCGCCCGCAAGAGAATCTAGAGAAAGTGTCACTTTACCCGCTCACATGTTAAATTCCAGCCATTTCAATAAAGTGCCGGGAGAACTCTGAGCAGCTTAAAATATTAAGGGTTTCTTCTAAACATCTGGAAGATAACATCTAATTATGAGATTCGGGCTCGAGGTTATTAATATGTAATCATATTAATCCCACTAAAAACAAACAGCAAACACAAGCAATGTCGGAGAAGTAGCATCCTTCTCCACAGTGTGTCAGTTTGAGAAAAAAAATGCACACACACCCCCAGCCAGCTGCGGAACCAGCGCACCCCAGCCCCATTCCTGCCGCAGCAGCCAGCTGGGGCCACATGCTGCCCCTGGAGGGGCAGATCCAGAAGTGCTGACCTCCTGGCAGTGGAGAGACAGGCCTGCTGCATAGATTGACTGCAAATGCTTGGAGTCTTGGAAGTTCAACCATGAAGGGAAATGCAAGTGCCGGGAATTTCGCCTCTCTCCTCTCTTTTCTTCGAAAGATGTTTTTTTGCTTTTTGCACAAGGGTCAGGAATTTTGATCCCAAAGGCCTGAGCAGGAATATAAATGGATGTGGATAAGCTGGGAGCTGGGCCTTGGGGGAGTGGCGTGCTGAACACATCATTAGGATCACTCGCTGGGTGCATTACGCAAGCTTGCACACCAGATCCGGAATTCGGCACCTTCTCTCTCCCTCCAGGGCGACGGGTATTAAGGGTAAGGAGATCAGATGAGGAGCAGGGAACCAGCAACCACAAAGCCCGGAAGAAGCAGCTGTGGAGACAAATAAACCAAGTCCCGTCTCCCAAAATGCGCCCACAAGACAGAGGTATTATCTTCTGCATCATCATTGCAGGACAAATGGTGGTCGGTTCCTGACCAGGTGGTGAAGTCACAGAGCAGAGGAAGAGCGGTGATTTGTAGACCCCAGAGGAGCAGAGGAGCACACAGAGAGAGCTGAGCCTCCCTCTTCATGAGAAAAGTCAGGCCAGGGAGCCAGGTCACCACCCCCGAGCCACATAAAGGAAAGACTCAGGAGGCCCTGTCAATGCTGAGGACTTTCCCTCTCTCCCAAGGAAAATGGTCAGATTCATTCTAGTGTTTGACCGGAGTGTCATTAGTATCTTCTGAGCATCTCCGAGCAGTGTGCTAAGATTCGGGCTGTGCCATTGTAGGAGAGAGACAAAGCTCTACCCCCTGATGGTTTGTAATTGAGGCAGTGAAATTGACCAACAGTAGGTAGATTAACAGGAGAAAAAACATTTTAATTACACACACTCAAGAGTCCCACAGAATATGAGACCCTGAGAGGGATCAGTTGATAGAAGCAAATACAACACCCCCCTTTACCCCTGGGGGGTACATTCCAAGACCCCAGCAGATGCCTGAACCTGCAACTCTGCTTTTCTTATACATATATACCCGTGATCAAGTTTAATTTATAAATTAGGCACGGGAAGAAATTAACAACAATAAAAAACTAGAGCAATTGTAACAACACGTTGTAACCAAAGTTACTCAAAAAGTATAGATTGCTTATATCTAGAATTTTCCAGTTACTGTTTTCAGACCGTGGTTGAATGCAGGTAATTGTAACTGCCTGAAAGCAAAACTGCAGATGAGGAGGGCCTCCACAAGTCCTCCAGAGCTATGGGGGGAGGAAGGGGCCCAAGGCCTGGGTAGGGGGCAACAAGGAAATGCAAGGGACCCAGGGCCATGCAGCTGGACAGAAGTGATCTCAAAGCAGCCCTCTTCTTGGTCCATTTCTCTTACCAATGCAGATTTCCTTGGGAGATGTAGATTTCTTTCACAGAAGGATAGCTTTGTAAAGCTCCTTCTATGTCTGCAGTTTTCCAACATAAACAGCTCAAAATACGCCAAGGAAGGATATTGGGTGGGGGAGCTCATTCTGATCATCTACACTTCTATTTTGGGGTGCTGCATCCTGAGCCCCAATGTGTGTACAAGGCAGACACAGCCCCCATCTTCCTGAGGAACATGGAAATTAAATTGCTCATGCTTAGTTGATGAATACTTACAGTGATGCTGCAAAGGAGTAAAAACAGAGTGCTCTGAAGACCTAGAGCCAAGCGTTCTGCCCCTGGACACTGGGAGGGTGCCAGGCTGGGAAATGGTGTATACAAAGGCCTCGTGACAAGAAGGGATGGACTTGGATTTGCCCAATGAGGACAAAATGACCAGTGTAGAGTAGCAGGGAGCTTCCATCCTAGCTGCCTCCGTTTCTCTGTAGAGTTTAAACTTCAGGGTCTAAACTGCATTTGAGTGGTGGGGAGATACAGGGCCAATAGAGGAGGGTCAGGCTATTATGGGCTGGTGGATTTGGGGCTTTGCTGCAGGGCAAGAAGAAGAAAAATGGGAAGGAGATGGAAGAGCAGGAGGAGGAAGAGGAGGAGGAGGAGGAAGAGGAGGAGGAGAAAGAAGAAAAGGAGGAGGAAAAGGAAGAGGAGAAGGAGAGAGAGAAAAAAAGGAAGGAGAAGAGGAAAAAGAACTGAGGAAAAAAAAATAGTTTGATAGATTCAATCCTATCAGGAGTGGGGGCAGAAATTTCTGGAACTCCTGGGCCTGCTGAGTCTATCTCTGTGGGATCCACTCACCCTCAGCTTCTGGAGTGCTCTCATCCCACCACCTGCTCAGGTCTGTGGAGAAGAACTGCAGTCAAACCTCGGACTTACATTCCTGAGTTTAGGGATAAACTATAACTCTTCCCTCTGACCGTCTACTTCTAAGCTAGTTTGTTGATTAAAAGGTAGAGGTAGAATCCACTAACCTGGCCATTAGTGATAGCTGTTTCTCGCCAGCTCCCACCCCTCAGCTCCCATGGTGGCAGTGACACCGTCTCGTTTAATCTTTGTGTCAACAAGAAGTGTGTGTTATTGGGCATCTATTTTATAGCAGAGGAAGCCAGCGCTCACAGAGACAACTCGGCCAAAGTCGCAAAGCTTAGCAAAGTGGCTGCTATCTGTGCCCAGGTGGCCTGCTTCCAGAGACTTTTCTTTTCACCATGGCTCTATTCCTCCTTTTTCCTAGGAGAGCAAAAACAAGGGACTCCACTCTTTCCATATTGCCCTCAACTCTGGTGTTTGCCTGGGCCAGGATGGAGAAGGTGCTTTACCAGGAGACACTGCAAACGTCGAGCCCATTTCCGAGCCGCATGCGGTGGGCGGGCTCCGGGTCACAGGATGCTTTGCTGGCATTTGGATAGAGACACCACATGAAACGTGCTCTGGGTGGCTTTACTCTTTTCCAGGAAACGTCTCAGTTAAATATGCAAGCATGTTTAATTGTGGGGGCCCAGGCAACTTGTTTATCTTCCTTAAACACTGCCAGGGTGCCTCTCGTCTGTTATCTGGGGTGTGAAATGGAGGCTGGCAGCAATTAATACCTCCTCCCAGGCAGCTCGGTGGCTCTGACGGGAAGCTGTGTACTTCCGAGCAGGCAGCTGAGGAGGTGGCGGGGCCGGCTGTCACTCAGCATCCAGGGGAAGAAGAGTGACAGCAGCAGCTGAGGCCCCTCCCGCCGCCTCCGGAGAGGCCCCCATGATAAAGCATCCTGCTTTGTGTGTAATCAACTTGCTATACATGCATTACCTCCTAATGAGCGCCGTGTTTAAACAAGTGTATAGAACACATCTGTCCGGGCCTTGGGACTCGAGGCTGTGTGACCAATTTCAGCATCTGAAAGTTAAATTAATGGTAAAGGGTTTAATTGTGAGTAAACAATGCTGCATTAAGGAGCAGTAAACACAGCAGTGCGGGCCTGCGGCCGGCTCCGGCATCACAGATGTGGCTGCCTCCATGTGACCATTAATAGTCCTCCCCGCCTGGGCTTTCTGACAGTGTCTGCTAGCCCATTTGTCATCTAAATGGTCCGTCCCCTTCTCAAACATAATTTTGGCCCATGGTCCATTCACAGGGTCGACGGGGTCCTGTGCTCCTTGGAAGATGGGCAAAAAAAAAAAAAAAAAGAAATCCCAAAGCAAGTAGGAAAGCTCTGGAAAAGTTCCAGCTTCCACACTGAGATGCAGAGTGGGTGGGAGGGGGCAGATGCCCCTCTATCCAGGCAGCCGGCGTGGATCCGGAGAAGCCCAAGTGCCCCAGACTGCGGGCTTCGATGCAACAATTCAAAAACCTGGTTTTAAAACACCCTAGGGTGTCTCCCAGGAACAAAGGCTGCCTCCAAACCAAATTAAGTTCCCTTTAATTAAAGATCATAACATACGCCACAGAGCATTCTGTCACGGTAGGGGGAAGGAAGAGACTGTCACATAAAATAAATAGGGTTCTGCAACTCAAAACATTAAGAAGCACACAGTCAGGGCTCTCTGCCTCCCTGATTTGTTAGTAGTCCTCATCATGGCCACCTGGGAAACTGAGCCCAGCCATCAGTTTACGAGGCCGAGGGGGGCAGGCAGAGGCGATGAGATTCTCCCTAAAGGTCCATGTCTTCCCTGTGTTCCCCTCTGTCACCCATTAGGATGTAGGTCATCTCAGGGGGAGCACAGAACTATGGTCTTCCAAGAAACTGGCATCTCCTTCTCCCTCTTTAACTGGCCCCTCCCGTTAAGTGTCTCAGCCACTCGTGTGTGTCTGTCTCTCTCATTAGCCATCCCCGCAACCTGGGCAAAAGGAGGCGCTATACAACCCAGCCTGTCTCAGCTGAAGGCTAAATTGGGGTCCACAGGGGTTGAAATTTCCCCACGAATAGAAAAGTCCCTCGCCATAAGCAGGGCAGGACTTTCTGCGACTCCTTTATTCCGAGCCCTCTCTCAGCCAGGTGCACACAGCTGGCCCAGACCCTTTGCCCAGAAGGTAGATTCAGCCCCATCCTCATGGAACACAGGGAGACCGTCCACACTGTTCAGAGCTCCAGGGCTCGGTTCCCACCCACAACGGAAGCCGATTCCTGCCTCCCAAAACCAGCTCCAAGTCAAAGCCAGCCCACTAGCTCCAAGTCAAGTTTTCTGATCAACATTTCTTAGAAACATTCTCCAAAGTGTTGGCTCATTTTGCATGTTAGAAAGGCAGGTGGGCTCCCGTTTCTCTGACAATTCCCTGGCCAATGAGTTCTTTAAATAACCCTTAATGGTTTTCTATATGTGGGTTGAGCAAATCCACATGTTTCCCAGAGACTCCAGAATTTCTAAGTAGGATGGTCCAGGGGTGTCCAACACGCAGGAAGACAGTGCCAGGGAACCTGGCGAGGCTTGGGTTGGGGCTGTGATCAGCCTCTTTCTCCTTCCTCGACCCCCACTGCAGGCTGCCCTCTCAGTGCCAATGCGCAAGGGGTCTTCAAAAGGGGCACACAGGATTATTTCCTGGCTTTGCCACACAGATTAGAGTTTTAGCACCCAAACTGTGCTGCATCTTTTTTTTTTTTTTTTTTTTTTTTTTTTTTTTTTTTTTTTTTTTTTTTTTTTTTTTTTTTTTTTTTTTTTGCAGTACTGGGGATTGAACTCAGGAGCATTCTACCTCTGAGCTATACCCCCAGCCCTATTTTTTATTCTTATTTTGAAACAGGGTCTCACTAAGTTACGGAGTGCCTCACTAGGTAGCTGAGGCTGGCCGCGAACCCGGATCCTCCGGTCTCAGCCTCCCGAATGCTGGGATTACAAGCGTGTGCCACCACGCCCCACGTGCTGCATCTTTTTGATGTCCTCTCTGGGTTTTCAATCATGCTTGGATCGACCTGTGGTTCCCTCGCTCCATCTCTGGTTTCCACATGCCTGAGGTGGAGGGAAACCAGGTGAGATGTCCCGTTTGTTCCAGAGGAGGCCTTCTGTCCCCCCAGGACCTGCACCACCTTGCCTACCGGCCGGGTGCCCTTTCTGTTCTTGCCAGTCCTCATTGAGTCCTGAGAAGAAGGTGGAATCAGCCCAAGCTGGGTTTTCAGCAGTCACTGGTAGACATGCAACAGATGTTCATAGCCCTTCCAAAGTGGAAGGAAACTTGAAAACCCTCTCCTTCGGTCATTTGTTTCTAAATGTTTGTCTCTACCATGAAATTCTGACTTCAAATAAACTCTTTGGCAGGAACCCAGAGCTGCAGGTCCAAGCCCTTGACCCTTTCAACCTGGTCTCCACTTTCACTCTGAAGCTCCCCACGGCACATCTGCTGTGGTTTCTCGCCCGAGAACAGGCTGAAAATCACTGCACCTCATCTGACTCCATTTTCCAGTTGAGAAGACTGTGGCCCAGAGATGCATATAGAGTTGCAGAAAGTAACACAGCAATCAGCGATACCCCCAAAACGCGCTTGCTGTGATCCTAATGAAGATGTAGATCCATCCCAAACACCATCAATCTCATTGTTCTCTCTTGCCCAATTGACAGGTGACCAGGCCCTGAGTCGTATCTGATGGACACCAGTGTATCTTGAAAGTAGAAATTCCCTCGTCTTGTCTTCTCTGCCCTCCCTTTTTTTGTCGGACTCTGGCCCCAGATCCAGCCATTGTAAATCACCAGGAGAAACGTAACGCTATTCCCCTTCCTCCTCTGTGACTTTAGTTGCCTTTAAAGCCCATTTTCACCGTTTATTGATTTTAGTTTTCTACTGGTCTATGAATGACAACTTGAATTAAGACAACTCAGGCTGAGAAGCCACTAGGCAGTGCTAAGTGGATGCCCAGCGCTGCAAGGCCAAGGTCTGCTGACCCGTGGCCTCCTGCCCTTCTCTGGCCTCTTGAGAGCCAGGAGCGGTCAGACCCTGCCTGGCCACCTGGCCCGAGGTCTACTTGAGTCTGGATGGAGCTGAGATGAGGGTGAGCTGAGATGCTGTCAGCTTCAAAGCCTCTTCGCTGCCCTGAGGGTGATGTGTTGTTGAAGGGCTGTATATTTAAACAGTGGTTCCAGAAAGGCAGAAGATTTGTCCTTACCTCACCTCCCCGGGGCAGAGGAATGGCCCCACTGTGCTAGTTCCTATAGGGAGAAAACTCACGGAGTCAGTCCTAAGAGTCTCCCAACTTTCTTCTCTTCCTAAACCTCTCACTTGGGACAAAGCCTTCACAGAAAATGCCCTGTAATGTCACCTTAAAAGTTGCATCAATAATGTATCCTATCCCTTAATCTGTACCCTAAATAAAAAAAAAAAAAAGAAAGAAAGTGAACACAAACCTCTTAACCTAGAAGTTCTGCTTTAACAAATCCATCTTAAGAACATAATCAGGTAAGTGCATCGTGTTTATGTAAGGACATTCATCGCAGCACCGTTGATAATAGATGAAAGTGGAAACAACCCAAATACTTACCAAAGAGGGACTGCCACGCGTCGGCTAGGAAGTCGGCCCAATTACAGGCTGTGCAAGCTTTTCAAAATGAAGACAATTTCACACGGAAAGATGTTATTCACACGGAAAGATGTTCACAATGTATGAGGCATAAGAAATTTAAGAAAATATAGATGATAGATAGTCTCATTCTTGAAAAAAAAAAAGTCTGAAAAGTTTCCCAGAATATCTTCCTATTATTCTATGAATAAAAAAAAAAAAAAAGAAGAAGAAAACTGAGATAGGCCAAAATGTTAAGATTCGAGAGAGTTTTGATTTCCTTCTGACTGGTTTCTAAATGTACTAATTGTAACTAGGGGGAAAAAATGATCACACTATTTTCATAGTGGGGAGGTGGCATTGCATGAGTCAAAAAGATGGCCATGAAGAGTCCCCCAGCCCACAAGGTCACCCAAGGAGAGTCCCTGTCACGTCCTAGCTGGAGCTCTCTCCTCTCAAACAATAGCATCGCAAGAATATCAGACACTTTTACCTTCTCATTACTTCCCAAGCCCGGGGGAGGCACTGCAGGAACAGGGCCATTCAGAAAGCCCATTCCCACAGTTGCTTCTGAAGAGGAGGTCAGGGAGAGTTTTTTCTTTTGATCCAATGGGCAGCAAAGAAAGAGAGGAGAGGAGAGAGATAAAAGAGTTCCACCCAACACCAGACAACTTATCTCAATGGCTTCTCCATGGCCCCAAAGATGGAGACCCAAGATCCCTACTAAGGGTCAGACTAACAGAAGGCGTCCCTCATTCATGAAGCTCCTGAGAATACAATTCTACATCTCTTTAGGCTCAAGGACAAATTTGAGACTCTGATGGAAATTTTAACCCTCTCCCAGAAAAATATATAAACAAAATGTTGCATATGTTTCTGGGGGATTGGAGGCCATCCAAGGACCTTCTACTAGTGACCTTGAGCCAGGCAGTCACAGGAGGGCTCTATTCTACTCAGTGGGGGCTGGTCTCAGTTTGCAGAATGACACCCATGGGACACTCGTCTCTGCTTTGGATAAAGGCTTTCCTCCACTTTTCCCACACCCAAGCCTGCCATCGAGATCCAGACTCCTTGAAGACAGGACCGAAGCTCCTGGAGCAGGCCATGAGGGAGTCCACAGAGGGGAGGTGATGGGGGCAGTGAGAGGCAGCCAGGGCCTCACCACAGCACCCTCCGTTCTAGATAAGGAGGGTGCCATCTTGGTACTCTAGGCTGCCCAGCTGCAGGACTCCTTCAAAAACAAGAACATCTCTGTGTTTTGCAAGGGTGTTAAAGAGGGTAATTAAAGGGTACCACAAGTCAGACCTCACACACGCCATCCTACCAGTGTGCAGGCTCTGCCTTTCTGATCCCCTCAGCTGGTACAGAGCTGGGGCCAGCAACAAAAGGTGTTAATAGCCTGATGAGGAGACCATGCTGATAGATGACCCATTATGGTGATCATGCTTGTGCGGAGTGGCAACTAGGTTTGATCAATTAGATTTTAATGTAAAGTGGGGCCTGGGGGGGAAAAACAGCAACCAGGAGAGGGAAGACCCTTTGTTACTAATGTGTCTGAAAAAAGCACTTAATTGAGGTCATAATAATATTAGCAGTTCTCATCATCAATAATTCAGCTTTATTTATTACTGCCCGATAAAGCCTGTCAGGTGGGGAATACAGGGGCTTTTGTTGGAGGTAGGATGGGTCTCTCTCTCCCCCCCCGACCCCCCCCCACCCCGCCAGGCCACAGAATATCAAGGTGTCTTTAATTCTCAAGATGTTTTCTAGGTACACTCTATATGTGGAAATAGAGGACTAGAAAGATAAGAGGTTTGCAAGAAGGTATTATTTAACATTTAACCCTCTCCCATTCTTCCCCACTCAATCTTTTTTTTTTTTTTTTTTAATCATTTTCTCTGAAACAGTAAAGAAGTCATTTTGCTTAAGAAAGCGGTCAGGAGGAAAACAATTCCTACACTTGCATGATTTAGTGCCCTAAAGAACGACATAAATCCTGCCTTTTCACGCACTTTTAGTCACCTGTGGTTTGTTATCTTTTAAAGTAAAAAGAGAGAGCGGCGGCAAGAGTGTGCTAAATGAATGTATAATTGTACAATTAAAGATGCTAGCTCCAGTGTTAAAATTTAAAATGTATTAGTCTCATAAAACCGCCTCATTAGTCTCTGTGTCTTAAAGGACATTCTTGTTCATAATGAGGCTAGTGCAGGAAGTGGCGTGGGGGTGAGGGCGAGGGACGGGGGACGTTTGAGCTGGCTGCCATTTCATTTTTCAGAAAGGGGGAGGAAAAACACTTAATAAAGATAATTGGGCTGGTAGTGCCTGTTCCCATCTGGAATCGAAACACAGACAGACCCCAGGGCAGACAATCGGTCATTAACCAGGAAAATAACCTATTTGGAAGGGATCCGTTTGTTTTATAAATGATGCTCCACTTTAGAACAGCTTAACCGCAATCATAATAAAAGTTCCTCGAAAACCCAGCCAGGGGATGGTGCTGAAATATCGATCCGCCTTCTGCCGACAACGGCTGGACTTCGCTTCTGCCCTGCTTGCAGGAAACGGCTTTTGAAGTTTTGCTTTGTTTTGTTTTGTTTTGTTTTTTCCCTTTTTTTTTTTTTTAAGACTAAATAGAATTTAAACTGCCCTTCGGTGATCAGTGGCTATTAGTGTGTTGGTTAGGAAACACGGAGTCACAGGGTCAGGAGAGGTGGCCCAGGTGGAAGGAAAGAGAGGAGGCCCTGAGCTAAGGGGAAGAGAGAGGTCAGCTCGGAGCTCAGCTCGGTGGGAAGGAATGGCTGTGTGGAGCATCCCAGGGACAAGGACTTGGAAGAATTAATCCCCCTCCTCAAGCCCCAGGCTGTCCATTGTGCTTCCCCAAGACCCCCACACAGGCAGGTCAGAAGCATTTGGAAAAGTCACTCATCAATTCCAGTTGGAATTGTATAGATTAAGGCAGCGAGAAGACCAGCGCCTTATCCGACTGCCCTTACGGTGCAGACAAGGGGGAGTAATTACTGTAATTAGAAATGAGGGTTCCGTGGCAAAGCTCCTCTGATCCACTGATTTCCAAGGAAGGTTGCTTAGCTGCTTAGGAGGGCGTGTGAAAGTGGGATCTTCTGAGACAAAGGGAGATGGGGGGAGGGGACGAAATGCTCCTGTAACCTGCCTTTGAAGAAAAAGGAGTAATCCAGGGCTGGAGGACCCCCGTCCATACCAGTGGCTCCTCATGGGGTGATTGTGTCTCTCGTAGGAAATTGGGCAATGTGAGGTGACATTTTTGACTGCCACAGCTGGAAATGAGGTATTGCTAGCATCCATGAGTAGAGACCAGGGGTGATGGTAAACTCCTACGGTGCACAGGACAGCCGGGCCCCCCACCCACCCACCCACACAGCCCTGGGTGTCACCGCCCCCAGGTCACCCTCTCTGAGCAGGAGCCCCACTGGGGTTCACTCTACCCTCACACCCCTGTTCCCCTCCTCCCCTCCTCCACTGTGAAGAGTCCAGAAAAACAGTTTCCTCGGGAACTTCCCAAGTTCAAGTTCCCAATCAATCTCTCCCTTGAGGAGTTAAGTCTACCTGGGCCTGGGGGTTGGAGAGAAAGAAGGTCAGTGTACGCAGTTTCCTCTGGACCCATTTGCCCTTCCGGTCAGCACACAGGATCCCTCGGGGATCCCCACAAGGACTTGGGCAAATCCTGGTGGGATCTCATGCAGATTTCTGAACCCCCAGCTCCCACCTCTGTGAAATGGATGTTATAAATGTGCTGCCTCCTAGGAATGGGAGAGGAAGTGAGAAAGGGTTTAGCCCCCAAAACCAGGCATATGCTAAGGGCTCAGAAAAGAATCAAGGAGGAAGAGAGATTCCAACTGGTGTCGGTCGCCATGGTAAGCAAAGATGGCAGGTGCCCCAAGCCCTGTGTGGGGAATAGAAGGTCCATCGCCCACCAATGGATGGCTGCCATTTTCTAATCATAAAAACTGAAGCTAATGCACAAAGCTCTTTAGGAGTATCATCCCTGTCATCTGCAAAGCTCAAGTGTGTGTCTAAGTCAATCCCCATTCACCTTGCCCTTCATTTCTCTACCTGGATTCCAGAAAGAGGAGGGGCGGGGTGAGGCCTTACCAAATTTCTCCCTGCATGCTCCACTGTTTCCTCCTGACAGCGTTTGACTGTACTTATTATTTCCAGCAAAGCCCTTATCATTTTCAATGTGAATTTCAAATCACACTGATCCAGCCCTTCTTAGCTAAAGTCCGCTTTATCAACCACAAGAGATGTGGGATTTGAGAGAGATCTGAGTAAATTCACATTGTTTGGATAAACTCATTCCGGGAGCTCAACAAATCAAAGCCGAAATGGATATGTATTCCAAAGAGACTGAGAGTTGCTGGGGGGAAACGGGGGTGGGGGGAAGGGGGTTACCATTAACATTTTTATTTCTTAAAAAAAAAATACAAAATACAGCGATCCCTTTTTAATGAGCGTGTTCGCAACCTCTTTTTGAACCTTTACCAGGGCTCCTTAGGACACACCAGGCAAAGTGACAGTAGTTTGCAGGTTGTTGACAAGGGAAGCAGGTTGTCCGAGAAAATCACACTGCCCACCGCCCCCACCTCTCGGCTTTGGTCAGTAAGACCGCTATCAAATATGGTAATGGGTGAATTTATGCATTATCCCATAATTTAAGGAACTGTGTGTATCATGTATATTTAAAACTATTTCTCTGTAGTTTTAATTATCTCAGTCTGCAGGGGCAAAAAGAAAAAAAGCAAGCAGCTCCCTTGCCTGAGACCAAAATGAAAGCATTCGCCTGCTGACAGCTAAGAGGCTGTCCTAGCTGGTTGAGATTTCCTATAAAATTTGCATTGGAAAGGCAGCGTTAAGTATACTTAAAATAAAAAAGGGGGCATTTGCATCTAATTTGCTACACTTGCAGTATTAGAGTTTTATCTGAATAAAGACACGTCAAATGGATTTATATAGTTAAGCTGATAGGTGGGAAAGTCAACATCGAAAACATCAGCTAAATTCCACAAAGTTGGAGAGCAGCTCACAGTATTTACAAGTTGTTGTGCTCCCCCACCCCTTCAATAATGACTTTAAAACTGTAGCAAATTTTCTGCTTTTTACCCAAGTCTGATAATTACTAGGTTTTAACGAGAGGCATCATCATGAATGGACCCCCTCTCCCCCTCCCAGAGCACAGCACACCCAAGTGTGCCTATGAAATGGCACGGTTATAAACATGGTATCACCGTGAGTCTTGTTGGCTTTGGTCCTGGGTGGAAAACTGACCCAGCCACTTCTGGGCTGTGACCTCCACCCAGGTCCTCCTTAGTCTCAGTTTCATCTGTAAAATGAGGGTCATGAAAGCTGTTAGCTAAGATCAGTACAGTTGTGCAGTCTGCAGGCTGCCCTGAGGTGCCAGGCCAGGAAGGCCAGAGGCAGCTAGGATTCACCTTCTATCACTTGGCAAGACAGAGATGTGGCCCACTGCCTTCTCCTAGGAAGGGACACCTTGCTGACCTTCACGGGCAGTGAAAGCCCTGTGATAAGCAGACTGCTCTAACCTTGGAAGAAGGCTATGAGATCAACATGAGTGATCTAGGCTGAGCACCTGAGCAGCATCCAGTAGGCATATACGTAGCAAGTGCTCAGAAAATGTCAGCAGCAGGAGAAGGACACTGCCAATCATGTGTCAACAATGAAATGTCACACCACAGAGGAGGTGTTTCCTATTCCAGAGGAAAAGTCTCAGCGTCCCCCTTGCTTGGGAGACACCATCATCCAGACCCATCCCATCCGAGTGGGATTCTGTTGTGATTGGTCCCAGGCAACGCCCTCTTGTTTCACGGACTGGTCGGGCACAGGAGGAGGCAGGGGAGGCCGAGGCCTTTGGATTTGGAATGCCCTTTCTCTGCACACCCCTCAGCCTCCTGGAGTACAGTAAATCCCTGGCTCTAGGCACAGCCTCGCACAGCTGGGACCAGATTCCTGCCCTGCGTGCTCAGAGGCCCCTCTGGGAGGCTACCTTTCCTTTCCCCTCTCCCAGCTTGGAAGGAGATGGCCACCCAGGAAGGGGGCAGAACGCCACCCAGTGTTGGCTTCCCTGTTTCGCCATTCCCTGAGAAGCCCATGGGCCGCTGCCCTGCAAGTCAAGATCCAGAGAGCAGAGCTGCTCTGGCTCCAAGGGCACTGGGGAGAGGAGCCGGTCCATCAGGGCACCCTCTGCTCCCCATGGGCTTTTAAGAGCCACCCAAGACCCTCACCCCCGCCCCCCTCCCCAGCCTCAAAGTCCTTCCTGCTTCCAATGCAGTCTCTCCACTGACTGCTAGGCTGTTCTGCAGCAGGTGGTCTTCCTGCTCAGAACTTCAGTTCCTCATCTTTAAAATGGGAGCATAAGAATAACCACTTCTCGCGGTGGCAGTGGGCTGCAGAGCTCTGAGCATAGCGCAAGAGGGTGAGGAGTAGCAGCCAGCACAGAAAAGAGGATAAGGTGGCCGAGGACCGAGCCCCGCTCTGCAGCACTGGCTCCTGCTGTCCAGCCGAGACCAAGACTCAGGAGCCAGGCCCTGCACATCCCCCTGCCCAGCTTAGATGTCTGATAGGAAGCACCCTACACACACACACACACACACACACACACACACACACACACACACACAGGCCAGCCGCAGCCAGCCATTCTGGAACACTTCACACTGGCTGCAGGTTTTAATGTCTTAGTGGGGGAAAATAATTTTTTTTAATCCTTTGCTGGTAAGAACACAGTCCCACCCCACTGGCAGCTTCACCACATACAGGGGAGGGTGTCACCAAAGGATTCTGTGACTTAAGAACAATAAGCAGTAGGATCCCGATTCTACATCTTTTGCCCTCCAAAGTCCAGGGTCCTCTTAACACTGAACCACAAAATAGCATCTCAGACAGAGCTTGGAGCATCCCAAGGTGATGGTCAAGGGGAAGCTCACCAGCGGAGTGGGTTTTGAGGGTGGAGGGGTGCACAGGGCTTGGCAGTGTCTCCTGTGTCACCTCCTCTAGGTCAGGCACACCCTGGCAATGCAGACCCTGGACACCAATTTGGGTGCATATGATTATCTGGAACGGGACCTCAGGGACTAGGACCAGGGTGGGGAGGTTAGACAAGGGGGGAATTGGGGCTTTGCAAGGTGCATTCGTAAGCAGGATTCCAGTTCGTTCAGCAGGGCTCAGTCTTGCTGGAGACCCTCTGAGTCGCTGCTAAAAAGCACACACAATGGTCCCACTGCAGATGAATAGCGAGGGTATTTACCCACCACCACCCACGACCTGCTGGTTGAGGGTCTTTAACTTTCTAAACTGTTCCTCTAGCCTCAGGCAGAGCCTGAGATGCAAAGTCACTGGTCAGAAAGGAACTGGTTGCAAATGACCTCCCAGGTAAGCCTCGGGGACAGACCTGCTGCACTCCAGAAAGCGGCTTCCAAAATGGCTGTCACTAGCATCTCCGTCTTGTGAGTGGGGAAAGTGAGAGTCCCAAGCTCCCTGCCACACCTTAGAGAACGGTGAAGCCAGGAGCCCACACGGACCAGCAGCCTCCCTGCCTGTCCTGGGAGCCGGTCTCCACACCTAGTGCAAGGAAAAAGGATGTGAGATAAAGGTGAACTGTGATGGCATTTGAAAAATAAATAAATAAATAAAGAGGCTCTCAAAATAAAAGAGCTCCTGTCTCATTACTATGAAAGGAGCGTGGCACAAGGCAGATGCTCAACGGGGGCCGGTTTCTATTGCCTCCAACCCTTTGAACCTCATTTCTAACTAATATGCAAACAACCACCCCTCAGAGGAAAAGCCAGCAGCTCTGAGAGCCAAGGCCCGGCTGCTCCTGCCCAACCACGGGACCCAGGAAGAATAGAGGCGCCCAGACACTATGCTACTCGGTCCACCGGACCTGGCGCTCAGAGGAAGGCTAGAGGGGCCTGCATGCTGGGGCCTGCAGGAGCAGACGAGGCTGGAGAGAAGAAGAAACAGTGGTGAGACGCTCAGAAGGAAGGAGACCGGCCCCGGGAACGATCCCTGGGTAACTCTGGAAGCCTGGCTCGGGAGCTGCGCTCAAAGGACCTCCCTTTGTAATAGCCTAATGGCCTGGAAGGTGCCATCTGCCAAGATTGCTTCCCCTGGGATGTTTCCTAAGTCTGAACTGGCACATCTAGAGAGCCTGAAGATACTCCAGCAAATGCCACTTTTCCGAGCGGCCATCTCAATCTCCCCACAAAGCCAGCAGTGCTGCCTACTCTCCATCCAGCCTGGATGCTAGGACCGAAGGTTGGCAGTCCCTGGGCACCGCAGTCACCCTTGGCAACTGACCACTTCCTCTCAATAATGTGATTGCTCTACTGGCCCAGAGATCTGGAGTGAAACCAAAGCCATCCCGCATGCTGACTTCAGCAAGTTCCAGACGTAAGCTGAAGGGTCGCAGACCTGGGTTTGAATGTTGCCTCTGCCATGTACCAACTGGGAAGCTTATCCTCTCTGAGCCTCAGTTTCTTCATCTGTGAAATGGGGGTGCTGTTCCTGGTTACTGCTCTTAGGGGTTCATTTTCAGGATTAAATGAGATACTATGTATGAAGAATTTGTTTACGTGGTCTAGCATGATAGCAACATAGATGTCAGGAAGTGCTTTCCTGCTATATAATACATAGATACCTCCCCCCCCAAAAAAAGTTGGATAAACTATTTTTAAGAGGCTTTTGTATACATGGGTGAGCTGGCAGGAAAAGCAAGTTAAACCTTGCAGGAACAATGGGAAAGCTTAAAAGCAGAGTATGAAAGAATGAGCTAGTGTTTGCCCGAAAGCAGCTGCTAACACCTGGTGGCTTAAGCCTTTGTTTTAAAGGGTCTCTGAAGTGTAGTGGGGCGAAGAACAAGGCTGGGGGCTTAAGCAAGGTGACTGTTTAGACTGGGACCCCCTACATAGAGCCAGAAAGATGACCCTTCGTTGAGTGAACCAAGGTATTTTTTAAATTTCTTATCTCAATAAAACTGTTACCAGAAAAAGAAAACAACAACAAAAGACCACCAACTCTTAGAGAATCATGAAAACTCACAGAAAATCATGGGATGGTTTCCAGGCCTCTCTGAACTTCTAGTCGCAAGCTTAACTTGGGTTCGGAGTCAGAATTCATTCACTATTCTTAGGTATCTGGCACAAAAAGCCCTAAGCCAACAACTTGGTTTAAAGTGGTCTCGTTTTGGTAACTAATCAGGAAGCTGGCAGAAGCAAATGCAAATATTCTCTAGAGCATTGCCCAGAAAACTAGACCTCAACAAATCCCTACAAATAAAAGGCCGGAGAGCATGACTTCACAAGTCAAACAACACAAAACCACAAGGAAGCAAGCCACCATGAGAAGAAGACCTGCAAAGTCTGCAGATACTTGAATGAACAAAACCAAAATACAAAACCGATCGTGGTCAGTATGCTATAAGAACAAAATGAAACTTGGAGAAGTAGATACTGCACACAACATTAATAAATCTCTACACCATACTATTAAGTGAATGGGGTCAGATACAAAGGACCAGCATCAATGGGGGATTGGTACCAGAAACCCCTAGAATACCAAAATCTAGGGATGCTCGAGTCCCTTATATAAGACAGTACGGTTTTGTATATAACCTATGCACATTCGTCCACATATTTTAAGTCATTTCTACATTATTTATAATGCCCTATACAATGTCAGTATTATGTAAATTGGAGTTATACTGTGTTGTTTATGGAACAATGACAAGAAGAAACTGTACCTGTCCAGCGCTGGTGAAATTTATATATATATATATAAATTTATATATATATATTTATATATATATATATATATATTTCCAGTCTGTGCTTGGTTGAAGCATGGGTACAGAACCTGTGCATACAAAGGGCTGACTGTGTTGTGTTATTTCGTTTATGTAAAATTGAAAGCAGGCAAAACCATCTATGGCGTTAGGAAAAGGAGATTGTTTTCTATGGAGGAAAAGGTGGTGAGACAGGAAGGGCTGAGAGAGCTTTCAGCTGCTGGCCATGTTTTGTTTATTCAACTGTGTGCCTTCACTTTGTGAGGAGTCTGTAAAGCTGATAAGCTATAAGCTTATAACCTCCGCGCTTCTCTCTGTGTAATTTATACTTCCGGGTAAAAGAGGAAATAGCTGAGTTAAATGCATTAGACACAGCTAAGAGAAAGATGAAGGCCTTGGAGGACAGATCTGAAAGAACTAGACTGCAGTAGTGAGAAAGAAGTGGAAAGTTGGAAGAGAGATTACAAAACAGGAAGGGCGGAGGGAGAAAGTCTGACCTACGTCTCACCTGAGTTCCAACAAGAGAGAATGAGAAGTTAGAGGGAAGGCAATATCCAATGAAAATGGCTGAGATTATTCCAAAATGGATGGAAGTCACTGACTGATCCTCAGATTCAGAATCCCAAGCTGAAAAAAATAAACATCCACATCCAGATAGGTCTTAGTGAAAGAACACCAAAGACAAAGAGAAGGTCTTAAAAGCACCTTGAAATAAAAGAAGTTTTGGTTTCCTTGTCTTTAGAATAAATTTTGGCAAAAGTGAAATGAGACAATATAAGTAAAATACTTAATACAGTAGGCACTTAATGTTCAATTAATGCTGGCTATGAAATCAACCCCTCTCCCTCCACCGAGGGCCAGAACAGCAGGGGTGATGAGAGTCATGTTCATTTCAAATTACTCCTAGAGGCTATTACCCCAGGGTTCTCATTAAAACTCAGTTCAAGCTAGGCGTGGTGGCACACACTTGTATTCCCAATACTTGGGAGACTGAGACAGGAGGATTGCAGTTTCACCACCAGCCTCAGCTACTTAGTGAGGCCCTCCACAACTTAGTGAGACCCTGTTTCAAAATAAATGATAAAAAATAGGGTTGGGGCTGGGTTCAATCCTCAGTACTACACACACACACACACACACACACACACACACACTCAGTTCAGCTTTGTGCCAATGGGAAACATTTGTCTGGAAAGTGGCACCCAAGGACAGGCATACAAAGAGAAGCCAGAAAAGAAAATCTAGTGGAAATAGTTTCACAAACTTGATCCCAGGCTGCTTCCATTCCAGGAGACAGTACCCCCTAGGCACTCACACCCAAATGTCACGTGATGAAGAAACACTGGTCTGCTGGTCCTCTGAGCCAGGCGTTCTGCTCGTCATTGTACGGTGACATGCTGTGGCCCCGGTTGGCCTGGAAGAGCCTTTGTGAAGCTGGCAGACCTGGTGAGGAGTCAGAGACTGGGAACGATGAAGGCTTGCCCTGGGATCTAGGGCAGTAAGAGATGGGTCCGAGCTTTCTCCCTGCCGTCAGTTCATCCTGCCATCTCTCACTGGGGTTTCATCTTCAACCCCCAGTGGGCTCCAAAGTTCTTCCCCCAAATCTGGGACTGAATCTTGACTGTTTCTCTTCTTTCAGGGGTCAGCTCAAATGCATCCTTCTCAGAGAGGTCTTCCCTGGCAACCACCTCCTGATTCCAATTCTCTACAGCACAATACCCTTCTCCCTTCTAACTTAGCACCCTCCCCTCGTCCTAACTCCATGGCCACTGGCTTTAAGCCTCTATTCCCCAGAGAGTCGCCAAGCCTAGCAGAGTGCCTGCATGTGGCAGCTGTTCTATAAATGTTTGTGAGTAACAAGCGACTAACGGGAAAGTTAATGAGCGTGACTCCGCCTCTCTCCTGCCTGCTGTCTTGCTCAGGCTGAGCTGCCCCTGGAGTAGAAGAACCGAGGCCACTCCGAATTAGAATGAATCCATCCCTAGAAGTCATCTCTCACCTAGTCATTCAACACAAAGCCATTGGATATCTACGATATGCTACGTGCCTGTGCTCTGTTCTGGGGTGGGGAAGAAACAGCCACTGTCTTCCCATTGGAGACAGACGGGGTGAGCTATGACGATGAACTGCTTGTGGGCCATGCACAGAGGAAGCCAATGGGGAAGTGGGGACCTCAGGAATCCACACAGTGATCCCCATGTAAAAGGCTTCCTCCTGCTGCCTCCCCGTGTGTGTGTGTGTGTGTGTGTGTGTGTGTGTGTGTGTGTTGGCTCCAGGACTTTGCTGAGCCCCATTCCATCCCTGGGAGCCAAAGAGCCTGCCAGAGAGAGGAGAGAGAAGAAAAGTGGAAATGCACTGAAACAAAACCGGAAGGAGAGGAGGCCGCGGTATAAGGTTGGTCACACATTTGTCTTGAAGTCAAAGCTGAACCCCGGTGTTTGTGTGAAGTGGAATTATCTCATTCTTTTAGCCCATGAGTCTCTGTGATCCACCAGTCAAGTATGTGATTGGATTTCAGCTCAACAAAACCTTAAATTACACACCTATTGTGCCCGAGCTAAGCCTAGCTTCACAGCAGTGGAGGAGCTTCCCTCGGCCTCCTTGGCAGCGTTCGATCAGGCCGGCTCTCATCCGCTGCTTGATGAATGAGTAATAGGATTAGAGAGCCTCATCCCGGGCCACACTGGCAGCACGTTGGGCGCAGGGACAAAGGCTGGGGTGATGGATAGGGGCTGCGTGGTGGAGATGGGCCCACCCCTGCCCCCCGCCCAGTGTGCCACCGAATAGAGGGACAGGTCAAAAGCCTCTGCGAGGACACTGCCAAGTGCAGGGAAGAGACCGACTGGTCTACCATGGTCAGTAACCATGCTAGGCACCTGCACAGAACCTATCTGACCCATGGAACACTCCTGAGATGTACAAAGTAGACAAATGTTGGACATCTATCCTCCACTTCTGGATATAGGGAGCCACTCCTTTTCCATGGAGAACCAACCCATTTCCACTTTCAGAGGAGGCTCCCGTGGGATCAAGATCACCTCCAGCTCCCAACAAGGTCACCTGACCAAAACCAGGCCAATCAGAGTCTTGGACGCTCAGTGTAGAACTGTTTCCAGTGCTCACGAGGAAGCAGGCACGCCTCCCTCGCAGGCTGGAGCGGGGTCTCGCGTATGCCACTCTGGGGATCGGGGAAAAGCATCCACCCAGGGCTGGAGGCCAGCGGGCAGTGGGCAGCAGCCTGCGGAGATGCAGGGGGTGTGTCCTCTTCCTGCTAATGGCTCTACCTCTAAGACAGAAGCCAGGTCCACCCTGTGGACACTTTAATTAATAAAGGCCAACAAACCCCTTGGATACGAGACAGCTTGATGTGGGGTTTCTGTCCAAATGAGTTCTTGTACATTTTACAAAGGAAGAATCAAGATTCGCAGAGATCAGGCCAAGGTCAAAGGGGCCAATGAGTGGCATTGAAGGCCAGGCCTTTTTATTCCAGCATACTGCATCCTTTCCTGCCACCAGGAGCCTGCACCATGGAAGGGCTCAGAGATCCTGATCCTGTGAAATAAGGAAAAACCCAGCAGCCTGCAAGACTCAGAGCACATTTTGGGGTTAGAAAGACCAAAGCACAGTTTTCCTTTTTGTCAAAACCTCTGCCTAGCCACAGGTCACATTCTTTCCCTCTCTGAGGCCAGAGCAGGCTGAGGTTTGGAAGAATGAATGTAACAAGAGTTTGGAGATGGATAGAACCGACTTCAAATTCTGACTCACCCAGTTTCACCCAGTTATCCCAGCTGTGCAATGCTGGATGAATACCTTATCCTTTCTGAACCTCAATTCTCACATCGAGTGTAGAAGTAGGTCTACCTCCTCCCTCCGGGCAATGAGGTGGATTAATCAGAAAATGCGAATGTGTGGATTATGATTTTTGACTAATGAACAGAAAATTTATTTGCTGCAACTTAAAGGGAAAGATTTTTCTCAAAGAACAAGATGTCAGGGTGAGCAGTCCCAGGGTTAGCTCAGCGGCTCTGCCATTGGCTTGGCCTCCCCTCATGGTTGCAAGGTGGCTGCAGCAGCACTAAGTGCAGAGCCTTCCAGAGAGAGGGCTTTCATCCCCACATCTCTCTCCTTTACAAAAAGAGCACACAATATGGGGGGAAAAGAACTCTTCTTCACTGTTGATGGGATTACAAATAAGGGCAGCTGCTATGGAGATCAATGTGGAGATTCCTCAGAAAACTGAGAATGTATCTTTCCAAAGGGACTGGAATCAGAATATGAGAGTAACACAATCATATCCATGCTTATAGTAGCACAACTCACCACAGCCAAATTATGGAATCAACCCCGGCGCCCATCAACAGAAGAATGGATCACAAAATTATGGGATATACACACAATGGAATTCTATTCAGCAATAAAGAAGAACAAAATTATGTCATTTGCAGGAAGATGGAAGGACCTGGAGAACATTATGTTGAGTGAGATTAGCCAGTCATTGAAAGTGAAGGGTCATATGTTTTCCCTCAAACACGGAAGTTAGGAAGTAATTGGGATATGAGAGGAAGGTGGTTGCAGGAAGGGGGAATTAATGAAGGAAACACTTCCCCTGACCTTATGCGCATGTGTGAGAATTCCAAAGCCAATCTCACTATTTTATAGGGAAAGGGGTTAGTGGGGAGGGACTCAGGGGGAAGCCCACCAAGTGCTGTGTGCATGTATGTCACTATTACTGTGAACCACATTACAATATGAGACTATAATGCACCAATAAACGTATTTTTAAAAAAAAAAAAAGGAAAGGAAAAAAAGGAGTATACAGCAGACTTCTTCCTATATCTCACTGGCCAGAACTGGATCACATGACCCCCTAGCTGCAAGGGATGCTGGGAAGGCTAATCACACTTTATGTTCCCTAGCAACAGGAATGTTGCCCTCCAGGGAGACAGCCATTGCCAAATAACATAAAGTACTCTGGACAGAATCTGGCACATATGAAATGCTCATTACCTGGAAGTATTATCATTATTAGACTAAACATTCTGCCAATCTTAGAGAGGATGGTTTTTCCAATACATCTCCCCTCCTCAGTGCAGACCTTGTAGGAGGCCAGAGCCTTCAGGCTTCTGACTTAGCCTCTCCTCTGCACCCACAGAGTGGCAGCAGGAAGAGCCAGCTAGACCCCACCCCACTCCTGAGGATGCTCAGCACTTGAAGGCTTCCCTGTCTTCCACAGAGGAAAACAAGAATCACAGTGGTGTCCACAGAGGATGGCCTGAAAAGACAACAGAGGACGGATTTGAAACTGAAGGTGGCCAGGAAAAGCAGACTTGGAAGTTAAATGCAACAGGAGAACAGCTGGATGGTGAAGGCACCACTCCCAGGGTTGCTTGAGCCATGATTCACAGCCTGCCACTTCTACCCTGCAATCCCCGGCCCTTCCCACCAGCCTCTTCCCCTTGTTTACAGGAAAGAGGATGGCTACATCTTCCCCAACCCACAGCTGAGGATATGGCACCAAGGGGAACACTGCTTTCCTGGAATGTATAAGACAGTGGCCCATCTCCTAATCATCTGTGCTCACCAGATCCCCAAAGACTGGGATCTTCACTCACTAATTCAGCCAATCAGTCATTCAATGTACAGTTTTGAGTGCCCAGTAGTGTCTGCTTTATGCTGGGGCTGGGGCTACACGTCAGCAGTAGGCCCCACATGGAGTTCCAACTGAGTTTGCTAACCTTTGTGTGAGAGGTGTCAAACCTCTAGGGACGTTACCTGGGACATACCCAACATCCAATTCCTCCCCTCAACCCGCATTTGTGTCATCTTAATTGCATGCATCATATCTCTTGCCTTCCATTTCACTCTTATGAGGATAGCTACAATAAAAAAGACAGACAATAACAAGTGTTGGCAGGGATAAGGACAACTGGAAATCCTTGTGCATTGCTGGTGAGAATGCAGAACAGTGCAGCTGCTTTGAAAACCTCTAGGTTAAACATGGGGGGAAACCTCTAAACAAGGGGCAGCCATATGACCCAGCAATTCTCCTCCCAGGGACATACAGGAAAGAACTGAAAATATATGTTCTAACAAAGACTTTTGTACAAATGCTAATAGCAACATTGTTCGTGATAGCCAAAGAGTAGAAACAATGCAAATGTCTATCCTCTGATGTAGAAACAAACTGGGTTATAGCCATAGCTGGAATAGTATCCATCCATAGGAAGGACTGAAGTTCTGACACATGCTACAGTGTAGATAAACTTTGAAAATATTATGCTAATCGAAAGAAGCCAGTCACAGACGAACAAATATTGTAGGATTCTGCTTAGTTGAAATGTCCTGTCGAATCAGGAAGTAGCTTGGTGGATTGACAAGGGCTGTGGGGATAAGAGACTAGAAAATGACCTCTGTTGGACATAGGATTTCTTTTGGGGGTGATTAATTCTTTTTGGAGTCATGTAATTAGATGATTATGGTTGCCCAATCTTGTAAATCTATGAAAACTTATATAGACAAATTAGATTTTATGACATGTGAATTATATCTCAAAAAATACATTTTTTAACATTCCTCTGCCCTGACTGTCATAAGAAAGTGAACACTTAGTCAAGTGTGGAGGTGCACGCCTGTAATCCTAGTACTTGGGAGGCTGAGAGAGAAGGATCACCGCTTAGAGGCCAACCTCTGCAATTTAGCAAAACTCTGTTTCAAAACAAAAAATCAAAAGCGCTAGGGGTATAGCTTGGAAGTAGAATGCCCTTGGGTTCAATTCCCAGTAAAACACACACATACACACACACACACACACACACACACACACACCAAACATTTAGCTGGAAAAGCAGTGTATGACCCATTTCCTTCTGTCTCCCTGGCACCATCCCTGACTACAAACTCCTTGGGAAGCCTGGAGCTGCATGCTAAAGCTCTGCCACTCCTGCCACCCTGACAGCCAGGCCCGGGAGGGGCCACTCTGCCAAGGCTGGCTGCTGGCAGCCAGGGCCTCTCCTGCACTTTCCTCTGCCCAAGTTCATTGCCTGACAAGAGAGCCAAGCTGGCCACTAGGCATGTCCTTGAGAAGGACGCTGCAGCGAGGCCTCAGCAGCGTCCTGTCACCGGCCAGCTTTGCCTGACTGTGTGGTCCCAGAGGGGAGGGAAAAGGAGCCCTGAGCGGGCACCAGCGCCAGTGCAGGTGACTTCTGTCGTGACCCTCGCCCTCATCAGAGCCATCATACCTGCAGGGAAGAGACGCCAGGGCTTAGCATTTGTTCCTTTTCTTTTAAAAAAATTATTCTAGCAAATCACACTATAGTTAAAGAAGCAACCAGGTGGAATTTTCTTTCATGCAGAAAATCTGGGACAGAAACACCAGGGAGCCCTCAGCCTGGTCACTTTTCTAAGAAACCAGTTAACAAGACTGATCCTCTTTAGAAGTCATTAACTCTGTGTGTGTGTGTGTGTGTGTGTGTGTGTGTGTGTGTGTGTGTGTGTACACACTGGAGATTGAACCCAGGGCTTTGCACATGCTAAGCGCATGCCCTACCACTAAGATATACCCTGAGTTCCACTCAAGCTTTTCAAGCTTTTAAATAGCATTTCCCCCCATTCCGTTGGATGTCTCAACTCATTTTTTTATTCTGCAGATCTTGTGGAAGCTAGAAAAGAAGGCCCAGTTCCCACATGCCCCAGGCTAAGGACCGTGCTCCCAATAGTACTTCTGCTCTTGCTCACATAAGGACCTCTCTACACTCCCAAGCCTGTGAAAACCTGGTGTTTTGGGGAGGGTGAAATTCAGGGAGGCAAATCTAATTGCCCAGCTTCCCTGGGTAGT
Organism: Graphiurus murinus; assembly: GCA_004027655.1. Taxonomy (NCBI): domain Eukaryota; kingdom Metazoa; phylum Chordata; class Mammalia; order Rodentia; family Gliridae; genus Graphiurus; species Graphiurus murinus. The sequence continues at coordinate 9,999 of PVLC010002630.1, read as the reverse complement.
GGCCTTCTAGAGTCTAATGGGGCCGAGGCTCAAGACAGTTGGGCACCACATTGATCTGTGTCATTTCTGAACTTGGGACTTGAGTGTTAAGAAGGTCTAACAGGAATCCATAGAGCCCCCAAGCCCAAGGCAACTGATTCCAAATGGGACTCAGCAAATCAGGAGAAAAGATGCCCCAGGTGAGAGAAGGGCCCAGCTCCACATAGAGAGACGGCTGCCCATGGGCTTGGTCACACTCCCCACACCACCACTGGACATCCAGCAGAGAATGCTGACCGACACCTGCTGGTGTCTTCAGCTCCCAGAGCAAAGGGCCAGGGCCAGCTGGTCTAGAGCCTTATTCATTCCCCATGAGCCCCTGTGGGTCTTGGAAGTGAATCTCCCACCCTTAGGGTCCTCGTCTCCAAGGCAGGCTCTTTGTACACCTGACATACTCACCTCACAAGGTAGAGGTGAGAATCAAAATACACCACCCATGAGAAACACATTACTATTCCAGAATGCCACAAAAATCAAAAGGAGGACCATCGAGAAGGACAAAGGTGTTTACCAAAAAGAGTTATTTAAGTTGCCAGGCATGGTAGCCCATGCCTATAATCTCAGTAGTTGGGAGGCTGAGACAGGAGGATCACAGGTTCAAGGCCAGTCTCAGCCACTTAGCGAGAGCCTGTTTCAAAATAAAAGAGCCAGTGGCACCCGTTTGTAATTCCGGTATTTAGGAGGCTAAGACAGAAGGATCACAGGTTCAAGGACAGCCTCAACAACATAGCGAGACTCTCAGCAACCTAAAGAGACCCTGTTTCAAAATAAAAACAAACAGAAAAAAATTTAAAGGGCTGGGAATGTAGCTTGAAGGTAGAATTCCCCTGGGTTCAATCTCTAGTATATATAAATATATATAAAAGCGTTCTTCAAAGATGTAAGAAAACTCTGCATGTGGACTTGTTCCCTTGCTGAAAGTTTATATTTCCCTTGTTTGTTTGTTTCTTGTTTTGTTTTATTTTAAGATATTATTCACAAAAGCTGTCCTCTTGCAGTGAAATGAAATTGTATTTTGTTTGTTTGTTTGTTTGTTTGTTACTGGGGATTGAACCAAGGGGCATTCTACCGCAAAGCTGCATCCCCCAGACCTTCTTATTTTTATTTTGAAACAGAGTCCTGCTAAATTGCTGAGGCTGTCCTCAAACCTGGGATTCTCCTGTCTCAGTCTCTCAAATACTGGGATTACAGGCATGTACCACCATGCCCACCTCTTTTGGTTTTACATTATTTTATGGATGTTTCAGAACAAATCAACAGATCCTGGACATACAGATGAATGATTACAATTCTGAGTCTTTTTTTTTTCTTCAGACACTTATTAACCACCTATTATATGCCAGTCCTGAGGCAGATGCTGGGTTACAAATATGAGTCACAAAATCATTGTTCCCAGGGAACTCCCCTTCCAACAGTATAAATAAACATTCAAAAACAAACAAACAAGGAACAATTATAGGACAGCAGAGAAGGCTCTGGAAAGGTGTTTGAGGCTTAGGGAAAATATAGCTTCCTGCTAGAAGACATAAATGAGGACAAGCTTCAGCAAGAAACACAGGAGTCAGGCATGGTGGCTCATGTCTGTAATCCCAGTATTTGGGAGGCTGAGACAGGAGTATCACAGGTTTGAAACCAACCTCAGCAACTTAGCAAGACCTTGTTTCAAATAAAAAATTAAAAGGGCTGGGGGTGTAGCTTGGAGGTAGAATTCCCCTGGGTTCAATCCATAGCACCACATAGGAGGGGTAGAGAGAAGGAAGAAAGGGAGGGAGGGAGGAAGGGAAGGAAGGAAGGAAGGAAGGAAGGAAGGAAGGAAGGAAGGAAGGAAGGAAGGAAGGAAGGAAGGAAGGAAAAGGAAGGAAGTCAAGATCTGAAATCTGGGGACTCACAAGCCTAAGATTGGAGCACAATGAGTGATTTGGAGCAAATAACAAACTCTCCTAGTCTGGGTTTACCTATCTGTGCTATAGAAAAGAACACGGTGTCTACCCTACAGGACCAGTGGGAAGATTAATAAATAATTCATGTAGAGTGTTTAAAGTGATGCCCGATACATCGTAAGTGCTCAATTAAAAGCACCAATAAATGACGCAGCATTGGTTCTTGCAAATGACTAGGTGTTCCCTGTGAGGTGGGGGGCGAGGGCCGATGGCAGGTGGGAGAGTTGGGAATTGTTTAAGGAGCCTTCTTCCTGGCCCCTCCCTCACTCCCCCTCACCACACTTTGGTTTGCCAGTCCGCACACAAACTACAGGATGCCACCTCTGCCTGAGGAAGGCTCCTCTGGCCCTTCGGATTTGTTGTCCCCCTTGAAGGCAAGACCCTGGTGGGCACTGCCCCTGCCCGCATGGGAAACTGGGCAGGACATCTCACCCAACAGTTGGATTTCGGTCCAAACTAGTCCTGCCTCGGCTCAGGCACCACATGTGCCCATTAAGTCCCGCCCAATGGCTTCTCCAGCTGGCTCCCGGAGCAGGTGGCCTGGAAGCCGTGCAATGTGGTCAAGCAAGTGATGTCCAAGAATGTGACTAGATTGGTAAGGGGCGCCCGGGGGGTGGCAGGAGGCAGGGCGTCCCTCACACCCAGAGAAAACGCCCCTTCCCCCAGTGCTGGTGGAATGAGAGGCTGTTTGGCTGGTAAATCACTAAATCACTTCCCTGAAGAAATTCTTCCCCGGTGTTTCACCATCACCAGCTGCTATTTCTTGGCAGCTGAAGCAAGATAATAATCGTGTTGAAATGGCACCCATGGCCTTGTAAGAACAGGGCATGACTTGTCCCCTCCTGGCCTGCAGTCTCCACCTCCCATACCCCTTCCCCGCCACCCTGGGGCTAGTGACCCCAGGGCAATGCCTCTTGCTTGACACCAGAGGGGTGGCGGGATGGGGGTACTCAGGGTCAGCCTCCTGCCAAATGCCAGGGCCCAGTAAAATGACCACCAGCTTCCCCTAGACCCCAAACACCACACCACACCTTCCCCTCAATTCCATCTAGGCGTACTGAGATACATTTCAAAAATTTGTTTAATAAATTACTGCCTCAACATGACCGGACAATAGCCACAGATAATCCAGGGTTATTAAAAGGCTTGTTTACAACCCATATAATTGTAGGTTACGCAAAGCCCAACAAGTTAGGAAAGGTGTCAACCTCCCTTCTGTGAATGACATAACTTGTATTCACAAATTATATGTAATTGATCCAAAGATGTTACAGACATTTGAAACACAAAGGGCAGGCTGCCTCCCTCCCAGCCTCTCCTTCTGAGAATTTACCCCCAAGGAAATCATTGTTGTATGTGAACAAGAAAAGAAAAAAAAAAATTAGCACAGGTCTGTTCGAAGTGGTGTTGTTTGTAATAACAAAAACTTTAGAAATAACCTACCTGTGCAACAATAGGGGATTAGTCAAACAAACCTTGGAACATGTATACAATGAGATTCTAAGCGGCCATTTAAAATAATATTATGCAGGAGACTAGATCTGCCATGGGAAAAAATGTTAATCATCTATTGTTACAGAAGGGAGGAAAAGCAGGTTAGGAAGCAATCACTACAGTTAATCCCATTAAATATTCTGCATAAATATATTGACTTGAACAGGACTCAGGAGATAGAATGTGCTCTGCAGGCAAGCAGACAGCACTGAGGTCTGAATCTTAGGAGCTACGTGACCTTGGGGAAGTTATATAATCTCCCTCTCTGCTTTGACTTCCTCCAGAAAATACCTGTTTCCTACAGCTGGAGCAAAGATTAAATAAAGTTATCCCTGTAAAGGTCTTAGCCCTGCCTCTGACATAAAATTAATGTTCAATAAATGGTGATTTGAGTTATCGTTATTGTTACGTAAAAACAGTTAAGTCTGAATGGTAGAATTGTAGGTGTTTTTCCTATTTTTATATTTTGTTGCTTTTGCTTGTCTGTTTCCTAGACAGTACCTCTAATGCAATGACCAAAACAAAATTTTTTTTTTTTTTTTTGCAGTACTGGGGATTGAACCCAGGGGCATTCTACCTCCGAGCTATACCCCCAGCCCTATTTTTTATTCTTTATTTTGAAACAGGGTCTCACTAAGTTGCGGAGTGCCTCACTAAGCAGCTGAGGCTGGCCTCGAACCCGGATCTTCCGGTCTCAGCCTCCCAAATGCTGGGATTACAAGCGTGCACCACCACGCCTGGCTCAAAACAAAATTTTAAACTAATCAAGTGGTCGAGGGATGGGAAGGAAACTATTGCTTTTAAGGGGAGAAAATAGGCAAATCAAAGGTGAGGCATGTTCCTGGCCCTAGCCTGTGGGGCCAGGAGCTCAGGCTAATAGATCCTGCCACTGAGAAGGAAGCCGGGCACTGGGCAGCAGCTCCCATGGGTTCACATGGGACGCAGAGGGCCTGGGGAAAGCCGGAGATGGTTCCAGACATTGCAAAACAAGTTGTCTGTGCCTGGCTCCTCCTCTCCCAGGGCTGCCGCCCAGCTCACCTCTCACCAGAATTTAGGTGTCACGGCCCTGGGTGGAGAGCAGGAGGGGCTGAGGATGGGAAAGAGTTGTTAATAACAAGTGACAGAGGAACTGAACTAGGGAAGGACACTGAATCATGGTCCAGGAGATTAGGGCGAGGGTGCTGGGCTGTGTCCAGTGAAAGGGAATGACAGGTAATAGAAACTATGGAGATTTAGTATAGATCAGAATGTTCTAGAAAGGCCAGATGTGATGACCCTTGCCTCGTCCAAGGGACCACAAGGTCTGAGGCCCGGTGTCCAGGCTGCACAGGTAGGTCTGGCCCATTTACTCAAGAGCTAAAGCCTGCCTCATCATCACTTAATCTGCCTCACCCAGCGTCCGGGCAGGTGTCCAGGGCTCTGCTGAGCCTCTGTAATTAGACCATCTTCTAGGTCACACAGGGCGTGGCCAGCAGTGGCCTGGGCTCACCAAAGGACCTGGGGCTTTGAAATCCAAAATCAGTCTCCACGGAGAGCCAAGCAGGGTGCGATGGTAAGGGGTCCCTCCCCCATGCAGACAGAGAAGCAGCTCATTGAGCAGACACTGGATGAGCCTCACCCCACATTGATGGTGGCAGATGGCTTGGTTCCTGGGCAGATCAACTCAGAAGACAGGGGCAGGTGTGAGGAGGACAGCTGCCCTTCCCTGGTGCTCTGAGGGGGGCTGAGGAAGGTGAGGACATCTGAGAGGAGATCGGGCCCTTTCTGGGTGACCATCGGGAGGCCCACTACCCTAAGCGTGGCCTGGGTCTCCTCGCCTTCCAAAGCAGGAAGTCATCAGCAGCTAAGAGGATGCAAGGTCCCCCTTCTGTCTGGGAACAACAATATGGTACAAGAAATGCAGGACCCAAAGAAGATGGTCCTGGTGCCTTGGAAGTTGGCTTTCCCCACTCAGGAACAGGAAATCTCCGACTTTGGTGGCATGAGAGAGGAGTAGGGATAGGGAGGGACACACCTGCCTTCCAGAGTTTGGGGGTAGGGTTGCTGAGGACTTGGAGGTCACACCTGGCTGCAGCCGGTCAGCATGGCAGGGCTCTTTCTCAGGAATGTGTACCATCAAGCCCACGAAACCATCTCCCTTCAAGCTGCTGCTGGAAAATGTACCGTAAGATACCCCTTCATGCTTACTAGGATGGGTCTAATGAAGACCTGGAAAATAACAAGTGTCAGCGGATGTGGAGAAATTGGAACCCTCATACACTGCTAATGGGGAATCCAAGTGGGGCAGCCCCTTTGGAAAACAGTTCCACATAGAATTACCAGATGGCCCAGCAATTCCACACGTAAGGCTATGTCTCCAAGAACGGACAACAGACCCTCAAACAAGTTCATGCATACCCAGGTGCACGACAGCGCTGCTCAGAAGAGTGGGGACAACCTGAATGCCCATCAGCAGATGAGAAGAATTTTCAAATGAAGAGTATCCACACAATAGGACATTATTCACCACAAAAAAAAAAAAAGGAAATGAAGTCCTATTCTATACTGCAGCATGGATGAATCTTGAAAATATTATGTTAAATGAAAGAAGTCAGAAACAAAAGGTCACAGATTATGGGGTTCCACTTATAGAAAATAGCCAGACTAGGTAAATCCACATAGACAGAGGACAGATTAGTGGCTGCTGGGGACTAGGGTGGGGATGGGGGCTAGGGAGCGATTGCTTACTGGGTATTGGGTTGTCTTTGGGGATAATAAAAGTATTTTGGAACTAGACAAAGTTGAGGGTCGTGCAACATTGATGCATGCACTAAATGATGCTGAATTTTAAAACATAAGACGGTTAATTTTATGTGATTTTTACCTCCATAAAAAGAGATGGATCAGAGCCAAGAAAGTTCCTCTTGCTGGGCCACATGATTTCATTTCATCTTCCAAACAGGCCCACAAGGCAGAGATTTATTACCCCACTTTATTGATAAGAAGACTGAGGCTCAGAGAAGTGATATAAATTGCCCAGGGCAGCCGGGTGTGGGGGCGCACGCTTGTAATCCCAGCATTTGGGAGGCTGAGACCATAGGATCTGGGTTCGCGGCCAGCCTCAGCTACCTAGTGAGGCACTCCGCAACTTAGTAAGACCTTGTTTCAAAATAAAGAATAAAAAATAGGGCTGGGGGTATAGCTCGGAGGTAGAATGTCCCTGAGTTCAATCCCCAGTACTGAAAAAAAAAAAAAAAAAAAAAAATTGCCCAGGGCCTCATGGCTCATGCTATGCTGGAGGCAGAGCACAGAACTCCTACACTGCATAGAGGCTGTCTCAGAAATTCTTTGGAGTTGAGTAAGATGGCTGGACAGGATGTGTGTGTCCTCAGCTGGGAGGTGGAGGAAAAAGGGGGTCTCTGTGATTCTGTGCAGTTTGGGGTTGCTGGAATTCTGAGAATGGTAGCAAAGATCTCAGAGAAGGCTACCTAACGTTGAGCATGGCCCAGCTGAGAATTGCAAGGTGCTGGGACTAAGGGGCTGGAGCAGCGAAGGCCCTGCCCTGGGGGAACCAAGCGTCCTGGGCAGCAAGTGGTTCTTGGCCCTTCGATTTTGCCTTCACCCCCTCCAACCCTGTCCTGGCAACAGATCTCAGGACAGAGACCACCCAAGGAAACAAAGAGAATGGGCTTTGATATCATGGCCACTGAGTTGCCTGATCTTTAAAGGTGGGTCTTCTCCTTCTCCAGAACTGAGATTTATTGAACACTTCCTCTGAGCTGTGCTCGGTCCCCAGCGCTTGAGCATGGGCCTCTGCACTGATTTGACATCGTCACATCAATCCTGTGTTTAATCTGAGCCAGGCTGGGCACTCCCATCGCCTTGCTATCTACAGGATCATGGCGAAGCATGAGCCTGTATCCTGCCTAATGAGACCTGGCAGGAAGCCTGTTGGGTCTTCTGAGAAAGATGTTCTTGCTGTCTCATCCAGAGGTGATTCTGGAGGCGGTGGAGATTATCCTCCCTCCTCCAGCCTGAGTGTCAAATTGACATGAAGGTGGCAGAGCAGAGATGGGAGGACCTCACCGAGCCACTGGCCACACCGTGCTGGTGCCTTCCAGTTATGGAGAGAATGAGCTGTCTTGTCATTGAATCGGTACTTGCTGTTGCTTGTAACAAAGAGGCTCCTAACCCACACAGGTATCTGCCACAAGTAAGAACTCTGGAGTACAGAGAGGTTAAGTAATCACACTAAGATCCCACAGCTGGTGAGACAGGGTTTAAGCCCAGATATCTGGCCCAGGATCTCTACCCTGAACCATTGTAAGATGCTGCCCACGCTGGAATTGCTGCCACTGCAAATAACAGTGCCCTGGACTGTATTTGGGGGTAATCTGGGGGTAAAAAAAAATGCCTACTCTGAGATGCCCATACCAAAGGCCCAGGACACAGTAGAGCAAAGTCGGGGTGTCCAGGAACACGAGATCCAGCCCAACTCTGTTGTCTGGCCCCAAAGGCTCAGAAGCTGCACATCTCCACATCCCTGCCAACTTCTGTCCCTCGGGAGCAGTTTCCCAGACTCCAGCCCCAGCCTCCCCGTTTCAGGCAGCCCTCCAAAACTTACCCACTGCAGGCCCCATCCCACCCGTGAGAGCCTGCTCACCTTTCCACCACACATCAGCGGTTTTGAAACAACCTATTGCTGGTGTTTGCACAGCAGCCAGAGGATCTTACCAAAATCAGATTCGGATCACATCACTCCTGCCTCAAGCCCTCTTGATTCTTCCCATTGACATTGGAACCAAACCCTAATCACAGCCGTGACTCAGCAAGCCCTGGCTTTCTGCACCCGGCCTTCCTTCGTCCCAACCTCCGTTGTACTAACCTCCTCCACCCTCACAGGCCTGTTCCTCAACACGAGCACTGGGAGGGAGCCCAAGGCCATCGCTGCTGGCACTTCAGTGGGAACAGAGCTTCCGTGAGGACGGCTTCTTCTCAGCACTCAGAGAGGCCCATTCTGCAGCAGTCTCTATGTCGCCTGATTTTTCTTTATTCTTTTTTTTCTCTACATATGACATGTTCTTCTCAGATGTTTCTTATTTTCAAACTGTTTCTTTCACTATTTTCTTTCACCCCTAAAATGTATACTCCATGAGCTGGGGACCCGGCAGTGTGATTCATTGCCAAATCCCCAGCACCCAGTCCAGGCTGGGCACATAGAAGGTGCTCAGTAAACATTTGCTGGAGGAGTAAAGCTCCGTCTCCAGGCCCGAGCAGCGGTTTTAGCTGATGTGTGAGTAGCGGTGCGCTTTGAGAGACCTGAGTGTGATCTCAACCTTGTGGTTGTCAAATATGCTCATCTCAGATTCACAGTGAAAAACCCAGACGTGGAGTTCACGCCTCCCCTCTGGCAGCTTGAACAAGTCATTTAGCCTCTCTGTGGGCCTCGGTTTCCCTGGATGTCAAAAGAGGATCATCACTTGGGTGGTATTATTATGAGAAATAAGTGAGCAGATACCCTGGCACACAGCACAGTGTCTGGCCCACAGCAAGCACTCAACTAGAGGAGCCGTCTTTTTGCTGTATCTGAATGTAAGAGACAGCAGGAGGGAGGAAGGGATGGAGGAAAGGAAAGAAGGAGAAGGAGGAAGGGAGGGGGAGATTGGTTTTAGCTACAGGACCTGTAACTGTGTCCTGCCTCCAGGCAACTCAGAGCAGCGTCCCAGGATGGCCTCTGTCCTGAGGAGAGCCCAGGGAGGTCTGGGTAGAACCCCCAGTTCTGGTGGGTTCTTTGCCAGGCTAAGACAGTGCTAGTCCAGAAAGCAGCACACCCCTCGCACTTAATCCAGGAGGGAGCTTAGAGCACCAGAGGGGTGGGGAGGAAATCCACTGTGGGTCAGAGAACTTCCACATCCCCAAAGCCCTTCCTGCTGTGGGGAAGGCTTCCTGCCAGGAGAGCTGGGTCTTATAGCTGCTCACTGATGGTAAGGGGACTGGAGGGAGGTATTCACTAGCAAACCACTGGGCTCCAAGCACATGGACCACTCAGAAGAATTGTATCAGTCTGTCTGCTTTTTAAGAGTTTTCATTAAAGGAGCCTCTTAGTCCTAAAATGGCCCACTAGGACCAAGGCTTTGAGACAGTGGGGTAAATGCTGAGGATTACAGGGTTCAAGCACCGGCAGCCCCTCCTCTCCACCGTCCTGCTGAGCCAGCGGGAGTAAGAGGCATTCTGATGCCAAGAAGACCCCACCCACCCATCCTTCTCAGCCTCTTCCTGCCCTCCCCACTCTACCCAGGATGCTACCCTCGTTTAGCTGTGTTTGGGGCTTTACTCCAAATAGTCAGAGAATGGTGGGTTTCCTTCAACTGATAAATACCATGCATGGTAATTATCTAGCATGCATGAATTACCTGTTTTCCTTTCTTATCTTTTATATATATATATATATATATATATATATATATATATATATGTGTGTGTGTGTGTGTGTGTGTGTGTGTGTGTGTGTATATATATATATATATATATATATATATATATATAT
>PVLC010002629.1:0-110988 GCA_004027655.1 Graphiurus murinus | reverse complement strand
ATAATATGCCGGGCGTGGTGGCGCATGCTTGTAATCCCAGCATTCGGGAGGCTGAGACCGGAGGATCCAGGTTCGAGGCCAGCCTCAGCTACCTAGTGAGGCACTCCGCAACTTAGTGAGACCCGGTTTCAAAATAAAGAATAAAAAAATAGGGCTGGGGGTGTAGCTCGGAGGTAGAATGCCCGAGTTCAATCCCCAGTACCACACACACACACACACAAAAAAAATAATAATAATATTAACAAGTTTATATGTCACTTATATCTCAATTAATTAATATAATTAATAACCAATAATGTGTAAATTTTGGTTGATATGATTAATATAATGTATTGTTAATATATTAATAACATAATAATGCCTCCATCTTGATCATGATAAATTTGCCATAGTGATGTAAGATGTTAATAATAGGGGAAACAAAGCCAGGAATATAGCTCAGTGGTAAAGTGCTCGGCTAGCATACATGAGGACCTGGGTTCAATCCCCAGTCTAATGGGCAGAGACTCACCCCCTCAGCAGCTGCGAGAGAGGCCAGTGCAGGGGCTCAGTGGCACCCAGTAGGCCTGGCCCCAACCCAGGTTTAGAGAGGATTAGCTGGTCCCTCTGGGTACCCACCCAATATTCCTTCCCCCTCCTTCCTTCCTAACAGAACCTTACTTTGTTAGGGGCATCCCTACAAACCCCAAACACTGTTCTTCTCAGTCTCCCTTAAAGTCTTGCCTATGGCATAAAAAAGGCCCCGAGAGCTCTTTCCAGGAGGCAACAACTCAGACGCCTTGCGATGTGCATTTCCCCCTTCCTCTGTGTGCTGCTGAGGATATGGATACAATGGCTAGAACTGCAGCAGCTGCCTTAAGGCCAGGAAGCTCTGAAGATGGAAGTCAAGCACCCTAGAAAATGAGGAGGAGAATCGGAAGCAGGGAGTGGGCATGGTGGCACACGCTTGTAATTCCAGTACTTAGGAGTCTGAGACACAAGGATCGAAGGTTCGAAGCCAGCCTAGGCAACTTAGCGAGGCCCTCTACAATGTAGGGAGACTCTGTTTCCAAATAAGAAATAAAATTGGGCTGGGAATATAACTTAGAGATAGAATGCCTCTGGGTTCAATCTCAGTACCAAAAAATAAAATAAAATAGGAAGCAGGGACTTTGAGAGCATCATAGAGCTATGAATCTCCTGTCTCTGGATTCTTTGTCACATGCTAAGCTCCCATTTTTAAGCCACTATTTCAGGGTTCTGTTACTCATAGCCAAGCACAATCCTAAATTGATATGAAATCCTATTTGGAAGAAACGATGCCTGAGCTTCACCTTGAGGGATAAATAGGGATCGGGTGGGGATTTCCAGCGGTGAAACAGCTTTTCAGGCATGTGGGAGTAGGGCTTCCTGTCCCTTCCTGGATACCAAGGCCCTCAGTGGGCAGGTGACCAAGTCCTGCCCAGGCCACCCTCGCACCCGGGCCTTGGCAGGGAGGCTGGGCCACCCCCTCAGGCCATGTCTCCCTGAGCTCTGAAGAGCCAGAGCTCAGCTTCCCAGTGATGGAACGCTTTCTCAGCCTTGTTTACAATTGTTGAACTATTTTCGTCAAATTAATTAAATACATGCTAAATCCTCTCCACTTTGTTGTGCAACAAATTAAAGATGAGAAGATTGTGAAATGCACGCAAAACCTGTTTATTCCGGTAGAAATCCACGCACCAGCCCGGAGTCAGACAGTCCGGAATCTGGTAGGGCTGGTAGGGCTCTGACCCCGAGGTGCCTGGGGTCCTAGGGAGTCCTCCTGGCTCCTCACGACAGTGAGTCCGGGCGCAGAGGCTCCCCAGGTCGCCAGAGAGCACAGCGCAGTGTGCCGGAGCACCGAACCAAGAGCCCTTCCCCGGCTCTACCGCAGACCAGCAGCTAACGGGGACGCTGGTGACAGTACGTAGAATAGCTCATGCCACGTCCTGCTCGTGCAACTCTCGGAGGCAGCAACTGTTACTGCCCCGTGGTACAGAGGAAGAAGCAGGGGCGTAGCAAGTAACCCGCCAAGTCCACACAGCCTAGGACGTGGAGGGGCCGAGCTAAGACAGTCTGTGCCGGTGACCACTGTGCACACGGGATCCTCTTCTGACTCTGGCCAACGGTCCCCAGCAAGGCTTTGGCAGAATCGGCCGCAGCAGGCCAGGCCACAGCCCAGGAGCCCTCTGGGGTCCAGACATGTGCCACCTCCATTGCCGCTGAAGCTGGCATCCGCATCCCTCGTGCCTGCTCTGGGCAAGGTGTACTCGTTGGCTTACCTGAGCAGGACAGGTCACCTGAGAGAATCCCCTTCACTCAGACAGAGGCTGCCTAGGAGAAAGAGAGTATGGGGGCCCCAGGCAGAGAAACTGAGGCACAGAGAGGCCTGTGGCCTAAGCCCCTTCCCCCAGGCAGGTGGATATGCACGACGTGGCTCGGCAGCCATTGCCCGTGGGGGTCACTCGGTGAGACCCTGGACTGCCTTTTGTTATCCTCATTCTGAGGTCCAGGGAAGCAAGGGGCTTGCGAGCCCCTATGGAGAGTTGGGGGGCGGGGCTCAAGGCAGAGCTGGAAGGCCTCTCTCCCTCTGGTGTTCCCGGCACTCAGCCCCCTGGACTCCACCTGGAAGTCTGGGGCTCTGGATCCCCACCCTGCTCCAACCCTGGGCTCTCATCGCTGCGAGCTTAGCTTGGCCCTACCCCACCACGGGGGCGACCAGGACCTCAGAGCAGGCATGGATTTGCCAACATCTCACAATCTCCAAATCACCCCAAAGGGCAGGTGATTGTCGCTGATGGGGACGCCGTTGCTGTAGATGAGGACAAACTGGGTCACTCTCCTGGCGCCTCCTGCCCAGGCGTCCATCGACGGACAGACCTCGTTCCCTTGAGACGGCTCAGGTAGCAGCGGCCCCACCGCCCAGAGCCCAGCCTGCCACAGGAAAGGTGGCAGAGCGCACCCCTCGGTGACCAGCTGCAGAACTCTTGTCCCTACAGTGTCCCCAAGGGGCGGCCTCGGGTCCATCACAAGCCCTTCGATGGCAAGTTGACTGCCTGGCTCCAGCTGCTTTCTCTCTGGTCCTCAGCACACAGTAGATCCCCTGACCTTCTCTTCCCCCCTTCTTTTCTCAGCCTCCTGCCCTGTCCTGTGTTGGGCTATGCTGGGACACAGGGACGATGGGACTCAGCGTCTGCTGCCTGGTCACTCATGGGCAGAGGGAGACGGAGTGTAAAAAGATCCCTGCCATCCGGTGCCATGGAGCTGGGACACGGGGAAGCCCAGGGGACCGAGCAGAGCTGGGAGGGAGCCTTTGGTTCTGACAGGGCCACGGAGAGGGTGCAGCCAAGAGAACGCAAGACCAGAGATGATATCAAAGCTGAGGTTTTGAGGGTGAGTAGAAGTTTTCCAGACACAGAGGGAGGGACGGGGGTAGAGTGTGGAGGGGATTCTAGACGTAGCCTCTCCCTCTGATTTTTTCCCAGGAATGGTCACTGGAGACACTGAGCCAGTGGAGGCAGGGCTGGGGGACCTTGGCATGGCTGGAGCATGAGTATAGGATGAGAGAATGTTGGGGCTTTGTCCTGTGCATAATGGGGAGCCCCTGGGAGGTTGGGGCAGGAGAAATAGGAATAATCCCTCTGGCCCCAGACAGAGCTAGATCACAGCTAGAAACCCAGAGCACATGTAATGGGTGATGGGGCCTGGAAGGAAGGGTCCCTAGGGGAAAGATGAGTGTCCCAACTGGGATGTGGGGTGTCTGAGTGTCTATGGGATGGAGCTTCTCCCAATGCCCCCCAACTGTGACCAACATTGAGGGAGGAGCCATCTCCTTGTAAGGGCCCGGCACGCACGGTCCTTGTGAATGGTTAGACTAACCAATAATAGGCCCAAGGCATGTGGTGATGGTCCTAAAATTCCCAAAGGGCAGAGCTAGGCCCGAGGGGAGTACCAAGAGGGACAGAGGCTACCTTACTCTGAGGGAGGATTTCCCTCTAGGCAGAGCTGTTTCAGATAGAAAGAAAAGCCTTTAGAGGTGGTGAGCTCCCCGTCATAGGAGATATGCAAGCAAGACTGGACGGATGCGTGCAGGGTGTGGTGCAGGGGATGTGCTGAAACACCAGGCGGCAGGTGGGCCACCTTTCCCTCCCGGGCTGAGAGTCAGACGTGAGAGAGACATCAAGGAAGAGGTGGGTCTTCCCCTCGAGCACCCCCACCCTTTCTCCTTGCTCTCTTCTCTTTGGAAGCAGATCGAGTGTTTAGAAGATTAATTTCATGTTTGTGCAAAGCAGAGGATTAGGAGGGGAGGAGACTGGAGTTCTCAGTAGGTTGTTAAGAAAACACCGTCTAAAAAAAGACTGGCCCGATCATTGGCTCTGGATACACAAGGCACAGTCGAACGTGCCGTGAACCTCCACACGCCCAGGTCTCCGCTCATTTGCTTTCCTTCTCTGCAGGCTCAGAACCAACACCCTTGGGCTCTGGAGATGCTAAAGACACAGCCTGCTGGGGGGGCCTGCATCCCCCAGAGCAGGGAGGCTGGGGCATCAGGCCTCAGACAGAATTCCTGCCCCGAGGACCACTCCACTGTGCCATCCATTCCCACAGCATTCATGCCTTAGGGGAGCCAGAGGCTCAGAGACAGTGTGGGCTCAACCCCACACACACAGCGAGGCTCTGATTCCTGGTCGAGAGTCTTTATAGCCCTGGGCATTGCTGCTCCCCTTGCAGGTCAGGCAGTGGGAGCCACCGGGCACAGCCCATGCCGCCCAGGGATCCTTTTTTTCTTTTCGCAAACTGTTTTATTGAGAAATAACTTGAATACCACACAAACTCATTCAGAGAGTAAAATTCAATGGCTCTTGGTCTATTCAGAGTTGGGCAACCATCACCACTGTCAATTTTCATTTATTTATTTATTTATTTATTTATTTATTCATTCATTCATTCATTCATTTTTATTATTCCAGGGGCATTCTACCTCCAAGCTACACCTCCCAGCCTATTTTATTTTTTATTTGGAAACAGGGTCTCACTAAGTTGCTGAGTCTCGCTATGTTGCTGAGACTGTCCTCAAACCTGCAATCCACCTGTCTCAGCCTCTCAAGTAATAGGATTACAGGCGTGCACCACCATGCCCAGATACCACCATCAATTTTAGAGCATGTCCATCACCCCAAAAAGAAATCCCATGCCCACCACCATCACTCCTCGCTCCCTCCCCTCCCCAGGCCCTGACAAGTAATCTACTTCCTGTCTCCAGGAATTTGCATGTTCTGGACATTTCAGGGAATGGGATCATATTTCCCTGTGGTCTTTAGTGAGTGGCTTCCTCTACTCACCACAGTGGGTTTTTTGTTTTGTTTTGTTTTTGTGTGTGGAACTGGGGACTGAACCCAGGGGCATTCTACCTCCGAACTACACCCCCAATCCCATTTTGTATTCTTTATTTTGAAACAGGGTCTCACTAAGTTGCGGAGGGCCTCACTAGGTAGCTGAGGCTGGCCGCGAACCCGGATCCTCCAGTCTCAGCTTCCCACATGCTGGTATTACAAGCGTGTGCCACCATGCCCGGCTACCATGGTGTTTTTGAGGCTCATCCACATTTCAGCACTCCATTCCTTCTATGGCCAGATCAATCTATTGCAGAACTACACCACGCTTTCTTTAAATTGCTCTGCACTGGTGGACCTCTGGGTTGTTTCTGTTTGGGGGCTATTATGAATAGCTTGCTGTGAGCATACAGGTGCAAATTTGCATGTGGACATGTTTTCTTTACTCTCGGGTGGAGAGAAGAAAGGAGCACACCAAAGGTGTTTGACAACAAGCCTGAGATCATGAGAGGGGGTCCTGGAGGGCTTCCTGGAGAAGGGGCCTCTGGGCTTGAAGGACAGATATAAGCCGGAGAGATGAAGGGGCCCGGAAAGGCTTCCTGGTGGAGAAATGACCGAGCCAAGATGTGGGGCAGGGGCAGCTGAGTCCTTTTCTTTCTTTTCCAGTACTGAGGATACAGGGGCACTCTATCACTGAGCTACACCCCCAGACTTTTTTTATTTTTTGTTTATTTTGAGACCGGGTCTCACTAAATTGACAAGGCTGGCCTCGAATCTGAGATCATCCTGCCTCAGCCTCCAAGTCGTTAGGATTACAAGCATGCACCACAGTGTTCTGTCAGATTTCATAGTATTATTGAAACATCAGAAGAACCTAAGATTCAATATGTGTAGGCAAAGAACTGCATTTAAAAACAGCCAGAGCAATAAAACCTGGATTCTAAAGAAAACAGCATTCATAGACCACTGCTGGGTCTCCCAGTGAGCACCCTTCTCATGATCATAACAACAGAGGCACTGTTTATTTATCTTCAACTTTCATAATCAGCCTATAGACAAAGCAAAGAGAGAAGACTTAATTAAAGTTACGGAATGCAAATATTTCCAACACAACAATGGGGAAACACAAATGACAGATGAGGAGAGGGAAGAAGAGCTCGGGCATCGATACAAGCAGCGTCAATGACTGTCTTGTTTAGCAGGTTGTCAATAATCAAAACCATTGCTGGGCGTCGGTGCATGCCTGTGATCCTGGTACTTGGGAGGCTAAGACAGGAGATCGCAGGTTTGAGGCCAGCCCCAGCAACCTAGCAAGAGCCTCAGCAGCCTAGTGAGAACTTGTTTCCAAATAAAAAGGGCTAGGGGTGTAGCTCAGAGGTAAAACATGGCTGGTTTCAATCCCCAGTACAGAGAAAGGGAGGGAGAGAGAGAAAGAGAGAGAGAGAGAGAGAGAGAGAGAGAGAGAGAGAGAGAGAGAGAGAGAGAGAAGAAAGGAAGGAAGGAAGGAAGGAAGGAAGGAAGGAAGGAAGGAAGGAAGGAAGGAAGGAAGGAAGGAAGGACGTGGTGGCGCACCCTTGGGAGGCTGAGACTGGAGGATACGGTTCTCAGCCAGCCTCAGCTACTTAGTGAGGCCCTCTGCAACTTAGTGAGACCCTGTTTCAAAATAAAGAATGAAAATAGGGCAAAGGGTGTAGCTTCGAAGTAGAATGCCCCTGGGTTTAACTCCCAGTACCACAAAAAGGAAGGGAGGAAGGAAAGAAAGAAGGAAGGAAGGAAAGAAAGGAGGGAGGGAGGAAGGAAACCATTAATATCCTAAGATACTAATAGATTCATAAAAGTGAAAAGGGCTGGGGATGTAGTTCAGAGGTATAATGCCCCTGGGCTCAATCTCCAGTACCTAAATAAATAAATACATAGTTTTGAAATTTCAGGAGTCAAGCTCTGGTTGATAACAAAACCAAGGCATGACAGTCAGGGGAAGTGGCTGGGGAAATCACCGGCCAGGTGAGGGGTGGTGACCCACCAGGGCCCCAGGGCCAGCAGGGTGGAGGAGTGAGAAGAGGCTAATGTCCTCACTGGACAAGGGGGATGAGGTGGGTGGATGAACCTCCAAGGGTCCTGCCACAGTTGGGATGTGGCTTAAGTGTGTCCCCCCAGGTTCACCTACGAGTAGCTTGGTCCCCAGCAGTGCTGAGGCTGGACCTTTAAGAGGTGGGGCTTGGTGCAAGGAGGTTGGGCTTTGGGGGTACCACCTCCCGGAACCCAGTTACTTCCCTTAAGAGTCGGTTCTTCCAGGCCTAGTGTCGCACGCACATCTGTAATCCCAGTACTTGGGAGGCCAAGACAGAAGGATCACACGTTCAAGGCCAGCCTCAGCAATTTAGAGATGCCCTTAGCAACTTAGTGAGACTGTTTCAAAATAAAAAAAAAAATTAAAAGAACTTGGAGTGTAGCCCAGAGGTAGAATGCCCCTGTGTCCAATCCCCAGTATCAAAAATAAAAATTAAAGTAGGAGAGTGGGTTCTTATAAAAAGAGAGATCCCAGCCCCCAATTCTCTCTGGATTTCTGTCTTATCATGTGACTCCTCTCTCCCTCCCCCACCATGTTGTCATGTAGCCAGAAAGCCCTCACCAGAGGCAGAACCAATGGGGCTGCCTGGTCTTAAACTTTCAGCCTCTAAAACTGTGAGCTAAATATCTTTTCTTTATACATTACCCAGCCTCAGGTATTTTGTTATAGCAACAGAAAGAAGACTAATCCAGGTCTGAAGAGGAGATTCTGCTACCAGCCAGTCCTGTACCCAATGGCTCAGCAATGGCTGAGTCCATTGCTCCAAGCTCCCCCCAGACCTCCAGGCCCATCTCCCCACTCTTCTCCATACTGACCCCACTTACTTTTTTGTCTAAGCCCACCCAAATCCCGACAAATACATTTCTGAGCCCCTCACAAAGTCCCACATTGGTATGTGCACAGGAGAGGGCACAGCTGGCTTCAGAGAGCTCAGCAGGTGCTGTGTGAGGAATGAACAGAAAAACCAAAACAGTTTTCCTGAGAGGAGAGGACTTGGGGGTGGAGGAAGAGGAGGGAGCCTACTGCTGTCTGCAAACATCTGCAGAGTAGCCAGGAGGAGGAGGTAGACGGACTGTGGTCTGGGACCCCAGACTGCTGATCCAGCAGTAACTCGGAGATGTCTCGGGCAGTTAGATGTGCATTCAAATGAGGGAGCCCACTTGGAGGAGTGAGTTCCCTGTCAGAGGAGGTATGTAAGCGGAGGCTGCACATCCACCCAATGGGGATGGGCTTGACAGGAGTCAGCCATGGGATGAGGAGCTCCTCCCGCTCTGAAAGGCTGGAAAAGGAGACGATGAAAAAGAAGAGCATGCGAGGGAGGGGAGAGCCAGACAGGGCCCACGGCCAAACTGGAGACGCCACAGCGGTGGCCGCTGAAACAGCAGCTCACGATGGAAACATGCTCTTATTTGTGGGGAATTTGCTTCAGCAAATGAGAGACCGTGATGGTGCTCCGGCCGTCTCCTGAAATGAAGACCATCTGGGAAGAAAAGACCAAATCTGACAGGACCCATGTGTCTTTTCCACTAATGAACCATGCCAATTTCGGTGCTGTCCTGATTTATCTGCTTAGAAGGAAGCTCTTTATTCCCATAAACTGGGCCACCCCTTCTCGCCAGATGAGGGCTCACGACCACAGACAAGTTGCATGTCTGCGGCTTTGGGTGAAACAATGTTCATTGTGAAGCAGATCAGATCTGCACAGGGTGTGTTGAATACCTAGGGACAGCTTGTAGGGTAGAGTTAACTTGGCACCCGAGTACCTGCCCTCCCTGCTGAAAAGCTAGAATACTGTTAGATACCTGGAAGCCCCTGTGTGTCCCTGAGAGTAGCTGCTGTCCCAGATCTCAGGTTAAGTACCCCCTTGCAAGTGCACACCTGTAATCCCAGAACTTGGGAGACTGAGACAGGAGGATCGCAGGTTTGCAGTCAGCCTCAGTAATTTAATACGGCCCTCAGTAATGTAGTGGGACCTTGTTTCAAAATTTAATAAAATAAAAAGGGCTAAGGGTATAGCTCACAGGTAGAGTGCCCCTGGGTTCAAGCCCCAGAAGTACACAGAAAAAAACTATTCCCTTGCTTTCTTGCTTTCAAACCACTCACATCTATATCTCTAAACAATATATTGTTTAGTTTTGCTTGTCCACAACCTTAGTATAAACACACTTCTATCATATACATTCTTCTGCAACTTTCTTCCTTCTCCAAATATTGTAGGAGACTTATTTACGTTGATGTACGTAGCTAATCTTAATTTGTTTTTATTCTGTAGAATTCTCCATTTGATGAATGTACCAGAATTTATTTACTTCCTTTATTTTTATTTATTTTTACTTTTTATTTATGTGTGTGTGTGTGTGTGTGTGTGTGTGTGTGTGTGTGTGTGTGGTGCTAGCAATTGGATCCAAGTGAATTCTACCTCCAAGCTATCCCTGACCGTTTTCATTTTTTATTTTGAAACAGTCTCACTAGGTGGCTAAGAGTCTCACTAAGGTGCTGAGGCTGGCCTCAAATCTGTGATTCTCCTGTCTCAGCCTCCCGAGTACTAAGATTACAAGTGTGAGCCATCACACCTAGCTTCTTCTTCTTCTTCTTTTTCTTCTTCTTCTTCTTCTTCTTCTTCTTCTTCTTCTTCTTCTTCTTCTTCTTTTTCTTCTTCTTCTTCTTATTATTATTATTATTATTATTATTATTATTATTATTATTATTGGTGTGTGTGTGTGTGTGTGTGTGTGTGTGTGTGTGTGTGGTACTGGGGATTGAACCCAGGGGTGCTCTACCTCTGAGGTATACCCCCAGCCCTATTTTATTTTTTATTTTTAAACAGGGTCTCACTAAGTTGCTGAGGGCCTCATAAGTTGCTGAGGCTGATTCTGAACCTATAATCCTCCTGTCTCAGCCTCCCAAACTTCCTCTACGTTTTATTTGTTTATTTATTTCTTGTTTATTTATTTTAGTGTCAATGGATATTCAGGGTTTGATGCCGTCACCTACATCTCTCAGTTAGAGAGAAGGTTAGAGGCTAGTCTCAGCAATTTAGGAAGTCCCTCAGCAACTTAGCAAGGCCCTGTCTCAAAGACAATAAAATAAGGCGGGGGTGTAGCTCAGAGGTAGAACACCCAAATTCAATCCCCAGCATCACAAAAACATGATGAACTTTTAAAAATTTATTGTTATTATTATTGTTATTACTATTATTATTATTATTGTTATAGGGATTGTACCCAGGTACATTCTACCTCTGAGCTACATGCCCAGCCCTTTTTTTTTTTTTAAGCACACTCTCACTAAGTTGCTGAGGGCCCTGCCGGGTTGCTGGGGCTGGCTTTGAACCTGCAATTCTCCTGCCTCAGCCTCCTAACTCACAGAATCCTGCCTGTGGATTCCAATGCCTCCAAGGCCAGTGGCTCCAAGGTCCCTGGGCGCACTGTCTGGCATTTGTCAAGACCTCCCACCTCTGTTTCTATCTTAGCCAACGAATCTCTGTTCCCGTCCTCCACACACAGGAGCTAGAGATGTTCTGGTCACGTCAGGCAGGGAGAGCTTGGCGTCTGTCCCTGCTCCCTCGGAAGGCTTGTGAGCACATTGAAAGGGGCAGCCAGCACGGGTTCACTAAAGGTCTCCAGTGGCATGTCACAGGGCTCTAGCCTGGACCTGGACCTTGTCACCGACTGGGTACCTGACAGAGAGGAAGCTAGCTAATCGGATCTGCTGAACGTGCAAGTTCTCGGAGGGGTCCTGGGGACCAGGGCCAGGACAGCAGTGCCAGGCACACCCCTCACAGGGGCTGGGAGAGCTGCACGAAGCGGAGTTGCTGGACCCACTGGAATCCGCTGGGGTGACACTGAGTAACTGAATCTCTTCATCTGGGATGTCAGGGTGACCATACAACATACTATAACTTTACGAGGAGCCTACAGGCATTTCGCAACTGGGATGCTACTGAGTGAGGTCTCCGGCATGGAAAGGCCACCAGAGTGGTGACCTGGATATGGGCTGGGCTCGGGTTGGGCACACTGGCTGGGGACAGGGCCCTCTGCCTGCACCCTGCCAAGAACCCAGCCAGGAAGGCCAGTGTGGCGACATTCATTCTCCTCAGCCCTGAGCCCAGAGAAAGGGCTCCAGGTGACCTGTCATTTATAGCTGCCTCTGAGCCCTTTGACCAAAAGCCACCTTCCAGCTGAGTGTGGTGGCACATGCCTGAGATCCCAGTACTTGGGAGGCTGAGACAGGAAGATTGCAGGTTCAAGACCAACCTCAGCAACTTAGCAAGGCCCTCAGCAACTTAGGGAGACCCTGTTTCCAAAGAAAAAATAAAATATAGCTGGGGGTATAGCTTGGAGGTAGAATGCCCCTGGGTGGTTCAATCCCCAGTAACACACACACACACACACACACACACACACACACACACACACACACCTTCCCATGAGGCCTTCATTCTCTAACACCTCTCCCTGCCTTACTCTTCCCCTTCACACCTGTACCACGTGACATGGTTACAGTCAGGCACTGCACAGTGACGTTTTGATTAACGTCAGGCTGTGCAGGTGTATGTAGGTGGTTGTGTAAGATTATCAAGGAGCTGGAAAGCCAGGCATGGAAGCCTGTAATCCCAGTACTTGAGGGCTAAGACAGGAGGATTACAGGTTCAAGGACAGTCTCAGTAACATAGTGAGACTCATAGCAACCTAGCCAGACCTGTTTTCAAAACAAACAAAAAAAGTCAGGCTGGGGATATAGTTGGGAAGTAGAATCCCCTGGGTTCAATCCCCAGTAACACAAACAGACGGGGAGGAGGGAGAGAGAGAGAGAAAGCTGTATAATTCCTATCCTATCACCTGGTATTACCATCACAGAACTTTTATTGTGGGTGTGTTTAGAGTCACAAACACTGAAACTTGTTACAGTTGCCTACAGTTTTGCATGGTCACATGCCATAAGGTGGGAGGCTTGGGAGAGGTGGCCTGTGCCGCCAGCCTCAGGGTGCAGCAGGCTGAACCATCCAGGTTTGTGTGCTTGCATTTCACTGGCACCTTATTTATTATGTGCCCCCTCCCCAGCATACGTGCTCCCAGAGGACAGGAACTTCGTTCATCTTGCTCACTGAGATGCTTAACACAGAGCTTGAGGTAAGGCAGCTGCTCAAAATCTATTTGTTGCCAGGCACCTGTAATCCCAGGACTTGGGACGACGAGGATTGCAGGTTCGCAGCCAGCCTCAGCAACTTAACGAGACCCCGTTTCAAAATAAAAATAAAATAGATCTGGAGGTGTGGTCAGAGGTAGAATGCCCCTGGGTTCAATCCCCAGTGAGAGAGAGAGAAACACACACACACACACACACACACACACACACACACACACACACACACCCTATTCATTGAATAAATGAGTGAATGAATAAATGGAAATGTCCTTTGTAAATGTCATATGACTTCCCAGGAGGGAGAGGGCTGGGGGGTTCAGGGACTGGCTCCCTGATGGAGTCCCCAGAGGCAAAGGAATCCTGTAGGAAGTAAGCAGAGGCCGCTGTGAGCCTGAGCCGAGGACGAGATGAGAACCAGCCGTGGTCCCAGCCGTGTGAACCAGGCTGGTGACAGCACTCTCAGTGCGGTTGTCTGCAGATTGGGGAAGTCACAGCCAACCTCAAGGACACGCAGGGGTCACAGCCACCTTCTAGTGTGGAGGCTGAGATCCTTTACAGCTCGAGACGACACCTCTGTGTTCTCCAGTGCTAAAGGGCAGGGAGCTAGGTGTGGGGAACCAGGCTGAGGTGCGAGGTTCTGGGGTCCCTGGGGGAGGAAGTAGTGAGGCCCTGGCAATCCCAAAGGGAAGATTGAGTTGGAGCTCAGAATCAGAGTCCTCTCCAGTGGGTGATTAAGGCACAGCTAGACTTGATTTTCCCGGTTCCACAGTGGCCAGCCTTTGACCTCCATGACCTCTGTCCTTGGTCCTCTGGCCCTTCCCATAGTTTTTCCCGACTCACTTGCAGGCATCTGCGGAGCTCCAGGACCTCACCTAGCATGGCTGAGTGTGTTAATCAGTTTCAATTGCTGCGACAAAATACCTGAGAAAATCAACTTAAAGGAGAAAAAGTCTCCTCTGGTTTATGGTTTCAGAGGTCTCAGTCCATGGTAGGTTGATTGCTGATTTTGTGGCTAAGCAGTACATCATGGTGGGAGTAGTTGGTGGAACAAAGTTGCTCACCTTGTAGTAGCCAGGAAACAAAGAAAGAGATAGAAAGGGGTGGGGCCCCACTACTTCCCTCAAGGGCACGCCCCCAATGACCTAACTTCCTCCCAATAGGCCCCACCTCTTAAAGGTACCACTACCTCCCAATAGTGTCAAGCTGGGGACCAAGCCTTCTAGATATAAGCCTCCAGAGGATAGTCTAGATCCAAACTATGGCATTAAGGAAGAGAGGCAGAGGCTGGGCCAAATGAGGGTGGGGCTGGAGGAAAGGAAAGGATGTGGGAGTTGAGAGCAGGAAGGTGAAAAAGTTGGGAAGGTCCAAGGTCCATTAGTTTGTACAATTAATCTGTGCTAATAATTATAATAAAATCAACTAAAAAAGAAGTTGAGAAAGTCAATGGGTGGAAAGGGTAGAGGGTCTGTACTCCATATCTCTCAGCTCTGCACTGGCTGCTGTGTGATCCTGGAAATTTTACTTCCCTCTCTGATCTTTGGTTCCCTCAACTGAACAATAGGGTCTCTGGACTGGGGGGAGCATCAGAGGAGATGAGTGTGAAAGAGCGTGGCGTCTGTGGGTCTCCGGGGCATTCATGCAACAGGCATCTCCCAGGCTTGTTGGAGGCTTGTCTCTGAGGGAGGTGGGGAGCCCGCCTCCTTCCTTGGCCTCCTTCCCTAGGCGTGGCCGGGAGACCCTGGTCCCCATGGCTCACGTGGGGTTGCAGTGCCTGGAGAAGATGCGTGACTGAGGGTTAGCAGGTGAACGTACAGCTCTATAGAGGCAGAACAAAACCCCAGGCACCCCCAAGGCCTGCCCAGCCAACCCGGGGCTGGCAAAAACAGCAATTATGACCCATGTTATTAAAGGCTGCAGGGTTTTAATTAACAATGGAATTACCTGGTGGTGGGACTAAGAGGGAGAGGGAGGAGATAATGATGGATTGCTAGAGGGCAGCTGGGGGCCTGGAGGGCCGAGAGCACCAGCTTTGCAGACGCTAATGACGGAGTCTGCATAGCTCACAGCAGGGCCAGGCAGAGGGGCCAGGTCGTGTGCTCCTGGGGGCCCCCTGCACCCCAAAAGTGGCAGGGCCTGCGGGAGATACAATGATGTGCTCAGATGTGGGCGTTTGCAGGCAGAGGGAAGCCCTGAGGGGAGCCCCACAAATCCCAGGGACCCCACTGCAAGGGACAGTAGAAAGGAGGCTGTTATCATTCAGATCTGGAGTGACCCCAAAAGCTCCTGTGTAGAAAGATGTACAGAGGTGGGACTTTGGGAAGTGCCTGGAACACGAGGGTTCCAACCTCATCGGGGGGTTAATCCACTGAGGGACTCAGTGGACTATCGGAAGGTGGTGGGAACCGAGGGAGGTAGACCCTAGTCTTGGGGATGTGCCCTTGGGGACCATATATATCTAGCCCCTTCCTCGCTCTGCTTTCCAGCACCACAAGGCCAGCATCTCCTCCACCATGACGTCTGACCTCACCACAGGTCACAGGGATGGGGCCGAGTCAATATGAACTGAAACTTCTGAAACTACAAGCCAAAAAAACCTTTCATCTCCATGTTGCTTTTCTCAGGTACTTTGTCACAGTGACAGGAAGCTGACTGATAAAAGTTATGTTCCCACTAGGGCCTACAATCATGACCTCTTGGGTGGACAGCAGAGTTCAGGTCCTCATCCTAGACACAGGTCAATGAATATCCTGGAAATTCTAACCCGGTCATGATGCAGATATTTAAGGCCATTGTATTTTTTTTATACTGGAGATTGAACCTAAGGGCATTCTACCTCTTAGCTACACCCCCAGCCCCATTTCATTTATTTTTTTAAATTTTGAAACAGGATCTCACTAAGTTGCTGAGGGCCTCGATAAGTTGCTGAGGCCAACTTCAAACCTGCTATCTTCCTGCCTCATTAACAATTTACTTTATGAAGTTAACCTTATTACTAATATTTTTGCTTCTTTATTTTATTAATTTTTTGTTAACTTCATAAAGTAAATCGTTAATGAGATGGTATATGAACTTTTTCATGGCATTACATATGAAAGCTTACTTTAAATTGATAAATTGTAAAAAAAAAAAAAAAAACTCACAAAATAAAATTGTCTCAAGAAACATGGAACCTGAATGTTTCATAACCATTTAGAACAACTGAATCATTAAGGAAATTTGTCCTACGAAGATAACACCACCCCAGGAGACTTTAGAGGTGAAGGCTTCCAAACATTCAGGGAACACAGAATTAAATTTTATATAAAATCTTCTAGAGAGTAGAAAAAAAAGCAAACAAGCTAATTTTATAAATCTATTGAACCTTGATTTCAAAGCCAGAAAACAGAACACTGCAGATCAACTCATATATAAACATAGATATAAAGGTCCTAAATAAATTATAAATAAGTTGAACTGAAGTGTACGAAAATATTACTACATCATGGCCAATTTGGTTATAGGAAAGCAAGTTTGGGTGAATATTAGATATATCGAAAATTGATTAATACAATTGAATTTATAAAGAATAGAAGAAAAATCATTTTGCTAGGTGCAGAAACAAGTTGATAAGATTTAACAGTCATGACAAAGGTTCATTGTGAACTAGATGCTAGAGGGCATCTGTAAAAACATTTTTTTTTTCATCAAGCATCACAGTAAATGGTGAAATGTGAACCCTTTCACTGAACAAGATAAGGATGTTTTCTATTATCAATCCAGTGAACATTGTGCTAGAATGTCTAGTTAGTGCAGTAAAACAAAAAAAGTAGATAAAAAGGATAAGGAAGAAAAGGAAAAAAAGTGTCATTCATAGATGATATAGTTGTATATATAGAAAAATTTAAGACCTCCATACATAAATTTTCTAGATAAGAAAACTTAGAATGCAGGATAAAGATATCAACATTTAAAAATAAAGCACCTAAGATGGTGGCACATGCCTGTAATCCCAGTACTTGGGAGGCCGAGACTGGAGGATTGCAGGTTCAAGGATAGCTAGGGAGATTCCGTTTCAAAATAAAAATAAAATAAGGCTGGGGGCATAGCTCAGAGGTAGAATGCCCCTGCGTTCGATCCCCAGTACCACACACACACACACACCACCTAAAATTTTGATAGTTGCTGGTTGTGAAAACAGACAGGATTGTAGGTTTGAGACCAGCCTCAGCAACTTAGCAAAACCCTATTTCAAAATAAAAATCCTTTTTAAAAGGTATGCTTCTAGGTAGAATCCTCAGTACCACCACCACCACCACCAAAAAAAAAAAAGACAGTTGGTAAATTTAGGGTACTAAGGGTCTTTATTGTACTATTCTTTCAACTTTTCAGCTTATCTTAAAACTCTTTTGTATCTGTGGCAGTGGGGATTGAACCCCGGGGCATTCTACTTCTGAGCTATACTCCCAGCCCTATTTTATTTTTATTTTGAAATAGGGTCTCACTAGGTTGATGAGAGTTCACTACTTGCTGAGACTGTCCTCGAACCTGTCATCTTCCTGTCTCAGCTTCCCAAGTACTAGGATTACAAGTGTGTGTCACCACACCCGGCTATCTTAAAACTTTCAAAATAAAACTTGAGGAAATGCATAAATGACAAAAGTGCCTACCTAGCTAAAATCTTTTAGAAAATGTGTTTTATTATCATTCTTATTTTGGGGTACGGGGGATTGAACCCAGGAGCATTCGACCTCCAGCTGCACCCCCAGCCCTTTAAAAGCTCCTCTGGAATCTGTTCACGGGTCCCAACTACCTTCAAGGAGAGAAGAAAGAGATGAGGGCTCAGCCAGGCTGTCTCAAAATAGGCTTCCTGCTTTGTTAGAGCGTGACCTCAAGAAATTCCTTAACTTCTCTGTACCTCAGTTTCCCCATCTGTAAAACCAGAGTTGTAATGCCCACTTCCCAAAAAAAGGGCCCCAGGGTTGCGGATCACATCTGAGAAAGCCCGCCTGACTCTGTGTCTGTTATTATTCAAGCCACAGGCTGGAACGTGCCTCTGTCTCCAGGGCAGTGGTGCTGATTCTCGTCACCACCGAGGAGCCTTCCCTGAGATAATTTAGGAGGTCTGGGCTTGGGAGCCGTCCCCAGGCAGAGCTGCCATCTCCCCCGTCTGCCGCAGGATGGATAAGCCCGGCAGCCCGGCTGGAAGGCTCTCCCTACCGCCGCCTCCAAAGATGCCCCGGGCTGTCGCGCTCCCCTGCACGCTGCTAAAAAATGACTCGGAGGAAAAGTAAGCAGACACTCCAGGCTATAAATATTTCAGAGCGGAATGAACGGCCTTTCCCAGCACCGACTCGCCATATATATTATTTATAAAACCATAACTTGAGTTGAAAGGTAGTCGTCTAAAGAATAGACAGTCTCGCTCAGATCCACTGGGCAATTGGGGAAAAAATGATCCAGAAATGTCTGGGCCACTGGAGGTCACAGGAGGTCATCGGGCTCCACCCCTGGGCTCCAGCCTGGCCTGGAGGGACAAGCCAGGACAGCTGGGAGAGGCCCTGGACCCCACAGACCTCCAGGATCAACAACCTAGGGCATCACTGGTTTCTCAGGAAATCGCCATGAGATTGCTAACCAAAGGTCACAACTGAACAGTTAGAAAATAAAAACAAAACCACTTTTACCCAACTGCATACCAGGGCAAGGCTTGTCATGGGAGATGAAGGTGAGAAGGGCCGCCCAGAGGTCAAGGGCAGCAGAGAGAGCCCTGGTCCTGCGCCTGCATGCTGCGACCTCCCGAGGTTCGCTGTGCCTCTTCACTCCATGTTCTCATCAGTGAAATGGAGGGATCCGTGGTCCTCACTCTGTCAGATCCTGCAACAAGTATGAGTGCTTTGTGCCAGGCATGCTGGTACGCACTTGTAATCCCAGTGCTTGGGAGTCTGAGAAAGAAGGATCACAAGTTTTCAGCTAGCCTCAGCAAGGTAGCCAGATGCTCAGCAACTTAGTGAGACCCTGTTTCAAAATAAAAAGGGCTGGAGGTGTAGCTCAGAGGAAGAATGCCCTGGGTCCAATCTCCAGTACACACACAAAAGTAACATGTCCCCTTCTCTCCAGAAATAAGACCTACTCATAGACTCAATTTTAAATTCAATATAAAAGCCCGGGCATGGTGGCATATGTTTGTAATTCCAGTACTTGGGAGGCTGAGACAGGAGGATTGCAGGTCTGAGGTCAACCTCAGCTATTTAGTTGAGGCCCTCCGCAACTTAGTGAGATTCTGTTTCCAAATAAAGAATTAAAAATAGGGCTTTTTTTGTGGTACTAGTGATTGACTCCATGGGCATTCTACCTCTGAGCTACACCTCCAGCCCTGGGTTCAATCCCCAGTACCACAAAAATAAATAAATAAATAAATAAATAAATGAATAAGTTCAATATAAAGCCAGGCATGGTGGCACACACCTGTAGTCCCAGCTACTTGGGAGGCCAAGGCAGGAGAGTTGCAAGTTAAAATTATATTTTATTTTTTACATTTATTGGTATTATATTTTTATGTTTATTTATTCATTTATTGGTACTGGAGATTGAAGCCAGGAGCATTCTACCTCCAAACTACACCTCAGCTTTTTTTTTTTTTTTTTTTTTTTGGTGTGTATATAGTACTGGGGATGGAACCAGAGGTATTCTACCTCTGAGCTACACCCCCAGCCCTATTTTATTCTTTTATTTTGAAACAGGATCTCACTGAACTGCAGAGGGCCTCACTAAGTTGCTGAGGCTGGCTGTAAACCTACAATCCTTCTGTCTCAGTTTCCCAAGTACTGGGATTGTAAGTGTGCACCACCATGCCTAGTCTATTTTGGTTTTTGGTATTGGAAGTTGGAACCAGAGGCACTCTACCTTTGAGCTACATCCCTAGCCCGAATTTCTTCCTTCCTTCCTTCCTTCCTTCCTTCCTTCCTTCCTTCCTTCCTTCCTTCCTTCCTTCCTTCCTTCCTTTCTTTCTTTCTTTCTTTTTGTGGTACTAGGGATTGAACCCAGGGGCATTCTACCTCTGAGCTACACCTCCAGCCCTATTTTTTTATTCTTTATTTTGAACAGGGTCTCACTAAGTTGCAGAGAGCCTCACTAAGCAGCTGAGGCTGGTCTTGAACCTGCGATCCTCCTATCTCCGCCTCGTAAGTACTGGGATTACAAGTGTGCACTACCACACCTGGCATCCTAATTTCTTTTTTATTTTGAAAGAGAGTCTCACCAAGTTGCTGAGGGTCTTGCTAAGTTGCTGACTGGCCTCAAACCTGTGATCCTCCTGTCTCAGCCTCCTAAGTACTGGGATCACAGGCATGTGCCACCATGCCAGGCAGAAATTGCATTTTAATACCTAAGTGTCTGGGCATGTCTACCGTAGAGAACATGATGAAGGGGTTTAACTGGGGCGCCTGCGTGTAGACACGCTACCAATGTGGCATTACCAAATGTAGGCCGGCATGGTTCTGTTCTGCCACACCCAAAGACATGATTATCTGAAATCAAATCCTGCCATAAAGGGAAGGGCAGTCACCACACAGGTGCCAGAGTCCTCCGGGGCCGTAGCACAGGCTGAGAAAGCCTTCCTGCAACCCCTACCTCAAGCAGTTGCTCACTTGTTTGGGTTTTTAATTTTTGTATTACATGCTCATTGTAGAAACTACAGAAAAGCAAGAGATAGAAATAGAGATCACTGATAATTTTATAACCCAGAGGTATTCCAGTTAACACATGGTGTATATATATGTACCTACATATATACAGCTGTATAAACATATCTGGATATATCCATATGTTATACAGCTATATACACATATATACATATATAATGTGCATATTTATTTATTTATTTACTGATTTATTTTTGGTACTGGGGATTGAACTCAGAGGCATTCTACCTCTGAGCTACACTCCCAGCTCTATTTTATTTTTATTTTTGAAACAGGCTCTCGCTAGGTTGATGAGATTCTCACTACTTGCTGAAGCTGTCCTTGAACCTGTGATCTTCCTGCCTCAGCCTCCCAAGTACTGGGATTACAAGCATGCACCACCACACCCAGCTTGCACTTTAACTTATTTAAACTATTCTCTTTTCTTGTCCTCATCCAAGAAGTGGGAGTTCCAGCTCCCAGCTGGAGAAAGCCCCGTCACAGCTGAAGACCCTTGAGTCCCCAGCTGAAATGAGATCCTCTGGGTAAAAGGAAGAGGACTACAGAGGGCGCGGTAGAACTCAATGTTTGAAAGCATGCCTAGCGTGCCAAAAGCCCTGGCTTCCATCACCAGCACAAAGAGGTGGAGGGGAGGAGGAGGAGGAGGAGGATGGGAAACTGGAGACAAGGCTCTGCCCAGCTGCTTGGGGGCTGTGCAGAAGCTGGAGCCACACTGGGAAGGATGGGGCAGGGCTGGTGAGTCCTTCCTGGTGAAGCCTGGTTCAAAGTGACCCCAGCACATCTCCTCCCCATCTGGGGACACCCTGCTCAGACCTGTGATGCCAGGTGGGTGGCCAAGCCCCCCTCTGCCCCTGCCAGGAGGTCTCTCCATCCACACAGGACCGGGCACACCGCGTCAGCAGAGTAAGGACACAGGGCAAAGGAGGTCCAGGAAGGGCGAGGGAGGGCCCACGGGCCAGGCATTCTGGAAGCTTCTTGGAGAACACAGACCTTGCACTACTGAGGTCTGGGTGGGGATACAGCCTTCCAGGAGAGGACAGGTGTGCACCAAATCTCAGAGGCAGTCCCTCAAGGCTTCAGACCCGTGCCCGGGAGACCCCCAGGGAGACCCGTGAGTCTGGACATCTGCCACCCTCAGCCTC
Source organism: Graphiurus murinus (assembly GCA_004027655.1). Lineage (NCBI taxonomy): Eukaryota > Metazoa > Chordata > Mammalia > Rodentia > Gliridae > Graphiurus > Graphiurus murinus. The sequence continues at coordinate 89,615 of PVLC010002629.1, read as the reverse complement.
CCGGGTCTGCGTGGCTCTTTAAGATCAAGGAGCTTTTGTACCATCCATGACTCTGCTGAGAGGGAAGGGAGCAGGCCTGGGGGACATGTGGACCTGGGATTCCTCTGCCCAGGGGACTGAGAGAGTGAGGTGGAAACAGAACGAGGGATCTTCTCTCAGCCGCCGTCCCCTTTGGCTCAGGCCTCCTCCCAATTGTAGCCTCCCCTCATGAAAAAAAAGTTATAGACTGGACAAGTTAGCCAGGCATGGTGACACACACCTGTCGCCCCAGTACTTGGAAGGCTGAGACAGGAAGATCACAGGTTCGAGGCAGCTTTAGCAACTCAGTGAGACCCTCAGCCACTTAGCAAGACCCTGTTTGAAAAGAAAATAGGGCTGGATGTGTTTCTTGAAGATAGAACGCCCCTGGGTTCAATCCCAGTACAAAACACACACACACACACACACACACACACACACACACACACACATTGGACAAGTTAATTTGCTAAAATGAACCAGAATGCAATAACTGATTACACTTTTCCCCAAAGGAAACTTGAGTTAATTTGGCGGGTGACTCATGTGCAGGCTGCCAGTTACAACACTCCATCCAGACGGACTCCCCGGCCCAGCTGGCGGCGCCCCTTCCCCGCCCGCAGGCCCAGGCTTCCCTGGAGAGGGAGGGTGGCCGGAGACCAGAGGGGCCCAGTGGAGACAGAAAGCCGTCTGAGGTGCTTCTGAAAGTGCAGGGGACACGCAGGCCAGTCAGGAAGCGAGCGTGCATGCAGTAGACACAGGCGAGCACATGGGCACATGGGCTCAGACACACACACACACACACACACACACACACACACACACACACACACACACGGGGCGTTCATCATGACCAGCTCTGGCACAGGCCGCTCTGCAAATCCATCACCGATAACCTCTGCTGCCGACAATGGCGGGAAATCCAGTTAAAACAACTCATTACTACACCCCGCCTATTTTCCAGCATCCGAAAGTTCTCAGGAAGACAAGGGAGGGATTGGTGGGCTGCGGGGGAAGATTCTTAGTCCAGTTCCCATGCACAGAGCCCCACAGGTACTGCTTTGTCTACTTAGGGTGAAAGGAACAGTGGGGACCCCCACCCCCAATATTCTTCGCACCATCACAGCTTCTCGTGAAAGCAGCACAGGCAGCTCAGACAGAAGCTCTCAAGTGAGGCCCTAGAGTTGGGAGACCCATGCATGCTGTGCAACCTCAGGCAAGACAGCTAACCCCTCTGAGCCTCCATTTCTTTATCAACTGGTTGCACAAAACCCTGAGTGTACTTATGCCACTGGTTAAAATGGTAAATTTTAACTTAGGTGTATTTTACCACTGTTGCAAAAACAAAACAAAAAAAAAAAATAAGGAAACATATAAGCTCTTCCCTCCTTCATTCTCCCTTGACACTGGCTGGGTTGTAGAAATGATGGCAGGAGCTGGGGCAGCTGCATTGGACCCAGACCAGAAGTCACCTGATGAGAAGACAGAACAGCAAGATAAGAGGAAAATGCTTGGTGACATTGTGGAGCTGCCCTGTGTAAGTCTCGGGTTGCTTGTGCTTAGGGAGAAATAAATTTCTATGTTGTTTTACAAAAAAATACACACACGTGTGTGTATATATATATATTTTATCATTATCATCATCACTCTGCTCATTCAAACCGAAGGCTAAAACAATTCAGAGAGGATCCACTGGACAATGACGAGATTGTTCCTTGGGCTGCTCAGCCAGTCTTCCCCAGCAAGAGAACACAGCTACACTGGGGACTGAACCCAGCGATGTTCTACCTCTGACCTACACTCCCAGCCTTATTTTATTTTTCATTTTGAAATAAATGAAAGTCGCTAAGTTGCTGAGGCGAATCTTGAACCCCCGATCCTCTTGTCTCAGCCTCCCAAGTACTGGGATTATAAGTGTGCCCTGCCATGCTCAGCTCATTTTATTTTTTAATTGACACATCACAACTGTAGATATTTATAGGGTACAATGTGATGATTTGACACATTTATAAAATGGGTAATGATCAAATCAGGGTGATTAGCGTTTCCTTCCCCTTAAAAATGTATCCTTTCTTTGTGTTGGGAAGCTTCTAATTCTGTCAGCTTAATTTTTTTTAACTTTGAAACTGGGTCTGGCTAAGTTGGAAGGGTCCTGCTCAGTTGTTGAGGCTGGCCTCAAACCTACAATTCTCCTGTCTCTGCCTCTCAAGTACTGGGATTACAAGGGCATGCCACTATGCTTGTCCTCATCAGCTTAAATCTTTAAAAGCTGGTTGGTGAGGTCCTAGCAGTCAACAAGCTTTACAAAGAGCAGGGAGGAGCGAGAACCAGAATGGGGTGGTGGGTCTGCTGGCAGACCAGGGCACAGAGCCAAGAAGCCAAGCCTGCTTCCTGCTGGCCGGGAAAGAGGGAAGAGCCTGGAGCACTTGGCCTGACCCTGGAACAGCCAGGAAGAACTAGAGCCTTCAAGAGGATGGAATCCTCACACAGGCATGAGCACAGGGCTGTGGACGGTTAGAGCTCTGGGGAACCTACACCCAGTCGCAGAATAGAAACGGAGGCAACGCTCACCCCCAGCTGGGGTTCGGGCCAGGCTCCTGTGGCCTGAGGGCGCCCACACACCTCACTGGTGTCCGCAGCAGCCCCACACAGGTGACCAACACACACGGGAGTCCTGGTGCACCCGGCCTTTGAGAGCGCACGCCCAGTGGCTGCAGGATGGATGCCACAGCTTTGCTCCTACTCGCACTTCCAGGCGCTCTCGGACCGGGTCATAAAGCAGGGCGGCAGACACCGTCCAGGAGGGGTGTGGGGGGGGGTGGGGTGGGGGCGCGTGATGCAGTGGAGAAGGGGGTTTGCAGTCTGCACCAGGAAACCATAAGGGTGCCCGTGGCCCCAGGGAGGGGTGAAGGCATGAAAGACAGGTGTCCCCAAATGCACGGGCACAGGGGCTACTCTGCCTAGGGCTGTGCTCACACACAGACACCTGTGTGCTACGTGCATTTACACATCCAAGAAATGAACACACAGAGGTGCATTCTCACACACACACACACACACACACACACACACACACACACATTTACCAGACCCAAGCCAATACAGAGACACACACTAACATACAAGGGTGTATTCACACGCACACTCAGACATATATTCGCATGGCTACACGTGCACTAACACAGGAAGGTACACTCACACACAACAGACATGGACACACACAGCTCTGTGTTGATGTGTGCTCACACACTCGCATGCAGACACAACCCCACACTGATGCACAACCTGAAGCAGGTGTGCATGGTCTCGATGTCACTGTGGAGCCGTAGGAATAACACCAGGGCAGGGTCACCCCACTGCAGGGACTTCTGCTGGGAAGGAAATGGCCAAGGCTGGCTCAGTGTCAGAGCCAGAACCAACCTCCTCCTGCTCACCGGCTGTGAAGCCTGGCGCACCCCACCCCCATCCAGTGCATGGTATCGCTCAGGCTGCAGCGCCCCCCCCCCCCATGGAGTGCAATAGGTACAACCTTGATGAGCGTGGCAGCACACACTTGTAATCCCAGTATTTTGGAGGCTGAGACAGAAGGATAGCAGGTTCACAGCCAGCCTCAGCAACGTAGGGAGGCTCTCAGAAACCTAATGAGACCCTGTTTCCAAATAAATAAAATCAGGCTGGGGTGTAGCTTGGAGGTAGAATGCCTCTAGGTTTAATCCCCAGTACCAAATATATATATACATATGGTACAATCTTTTATATATATGGTACAATTTTGGGAGGGGGGGTACTAGGGATTGAACCCAGGGGCATCCTCCTAACTATACCCCAGCCCCTTTTAATTATTATTTTTTAATTTTTGAAACAGGGTCTTGATAAGTTGCTGAGGATCTCCCTAAGTTGTTGAGGCTGGCCTTGAACCTGCAATCCTCCTATTTCTGCCTCCCAAATACTGAGTACAGGCATGTGCCACCACACCCAGCTGTGTCATTTTATTTACTTAAACCTGGTACTCCTCTTTGGCCCTTCAGCAACAGGAGAAAGAACTGTGGCAGGGGTGTCAAGGACTGGAGGGAGGGGTCCTGGTGGTGGGGCACCCTCCAGCCCCTGGCCTCACGGGTCCTGGACCTTCCTGCCTCCCAGGACCCTCTGCCTCAGGTCCCACACTGCAGCAGACCCTGGACCTACGACCTCCCAGCCTGCTCTGAGCCCGGGCTGACCCCCAGCCCTTCAACCTCCCCCGCTGGATCTGGGGCCCCTTTTTCCTCCCCAACCCAATCTGGACACTCTCTGCTGTCTTGCCTCTTCCTGAGCACCCACTGTTGGACTCAGTGGAGGCTCTTGCCCAGGGAGGCTGGAGGTGAGGAGAGGTCAAGCTACAGCGTCAAGGCCAGGCTCAGGGCCAGGGCTGAGTCAACCCCGCCGCCTCCCTCCACCCTCTGACTCCCTGCAGTCAGTCCAGAAGGTGTCAGAAACCACAGCCTCTGGCCGAGGCCAGGTCGGCCCCTGCCAACCCCCCTCCTGGCCCCTCTCCCGGGCACCCACCGGAGCTGGAGAAACTCGGAGGAGGTCGCGCCGCCGCTTCCCCTGAGCGCCGCTAGGTGGCGCCGCGCCAACAGAGATCAGGATGGATGGGACAGACCGCGGAGCGGCGAGAGCGGACCCCTCCCACGCCTGCGGCTCAGGCCTCAGTCCAGACGCTCCCAGCCGGAGCCCCCGCCCAGGTTCAGCTCGCCCCAAGGTTCAGCGCACACATTCTGGGGCCCCCTCCACCCCTCCCACCCACCCTGGCAGCACTTGACCTCTGAGCAGCTCGTCGGGTCCAGGGGCCGGCCTCTGAGCCAGGCAGGGGTGGCCTTGACCCTTGCTGGTTGAAGGCGGGAAGGGAGCCCCGCAGAAGTGCAGAAGCACTTGGTGCTAGGGATTGAGCCCAGGGGTACTCTACCTCCCAGCTATGCCCCCCCCCCCGGGCCTTTTTATTTTGCAACAGGGTCTCTCTATGTTGCAGAGGGCCTCTTAAGTTGCTGAGGCTGGCAGCGAACCTGTGATCCACCTGTCTCAGCCTCCCAAATACTGAGATTACAAGCGTGTGCCACCACACCTAAGGAGATAGAATTTTAACCGTCACCTCTAGGCCTCTCAGGGACAAGTTATGGTGGTCTCTGAGGTTCAGTGCAGGGGCAGGGGCAGGGAGGTGTCTCAGTGGCAAGCCCTGAGCTGCCCAAGAGTACGCTGGCCCTGCCCCTGGGGAGCAGAGCTGATCAATGGTTGAGCTGGAAAAGCAGAGCCATCACTAATTTGGGCAGTGCCAGATGGAGTTGGCCTAATTTGGACACCGGCTTAGCTGAAGCTGGCCTTCCAACACTTTGAGGAAAAGAAAAGGGGGAGGGCAAGCTTTGTTGAGCTGTCAGCAGGTCGCAAAGGAGAGGCTTAACCTGTTTAAGGAAAGTATTCATTTACAAACTTGTTTTCTTTTCTTTTGGTACTGGGGAATGAACCTATGGACATTCTAACTCTGGGCTATACCCCAACCCTTTTATTATTTATTCATTCATTCATTCATTTATTTATTTTTAAAATTTGAAACAGGGTCTCACTAAGTTGTGGAGGGCCTCACTAAGTTGCTGAGGCTAACTTTGAACCTGTGATCCTTCTGTTTCAGCCTCCCAGGTACTGGGATTACAGGCATTTGCCACCACACCCGGCTCCACTTGCAAACTTTCAATGCAGTGTTGTGGCACCAAAGCCCTGTCTCCTGCCCCTGGGCTTTGTCCCTTGAGGTCGACACCCTTCACAGCACCACCCAGCATTCAGAATGGTGTCTACGATACACATTAGTTAAACTTTTGTTTTGTTTTGTTTTGGTTTTTGGTTTTGGTACTGGGGATTGGACTCAGGGTCATTCTACCTCTGAGCTACCTTCCCCCAATGGTTTTATTTTTTGTTTTGAAACAAGGTCTCAATAAGTTGCCAAGGGTCTCACTAAGTTGCTGAGACTGGCCTCAGACCTGGGACCCTCCAGTCTCACCCTCTCAAGTACTGAGATTATATGCATGTGCCACTGTAGGCATGTGCCACTGAACCCAGCTAATGTCTGGATATTCCTTAAAATGAGTTTTATTAGCCAAAAATAGTAATCTAGCAAGACCCTATTTCAAAATAAATACCTACCTCTGAGCTGAGGGTATAGCTCAGAGGCAGAACACCCCTGGGTGCCACAAAAAAGAAAAAAAGAATATCCACTCCACCATCAACTTTTCTCTTATTTAGCAATATTAATTTATATATAATTTATATTTTTTATTTTTATTTATTTACATCGGTAGTGCTGGCGACAGAACCCAGGGCCTCATGCATGTTCGGCAAGGGCTCTACCATTCAGCCACAGCCCAGCCCTAGCAGCATTTATAAAATGACAGCTGTGGCCAAGACCCCCTGGGTGTGCACACTCAGGCATTTTGCGTTACACCGGCCTCACCATTCCGTTGCCGGGGCTGTGCTCAGCCCATCTGCAGGGGCACAGGCGGTATCTGCCTGACTTCCCTCCGGAGCCTAATTTGACTTCCTTTAGTTACTCCTTGCTCAATGTTTGCTCAATGAATGTTGACGAGTCTTGCTCACACCCCAAGCAAGTGGCTGGCAGGAGGCCTGGAATGGGGGTGGGGGGAGGCAGTAACTGCCTGGTCTGGACCGGATTGGTGGCTTTTAATTATTTTTCAGCAGAACTCCCTTTGCAAATGAAATCATGGGCAGAGCCCAGCAGTCTGAAGCTGGTGAAGACAAAATCACTCGCTGAAGTTCTAGCTCAGCTGGGTCCCGCCTGGCTGATCCTCTTCCCTGGTCCTTCCTGCACCTCTCCTGGGTCTTCCAGCTGCAAAGACTGGTTTCCACCCAAGCTGGAGCCCACGCTTAGAAGTCACTCCAACCTGGGGATAGGAAAGAAAATAGAAGCTGGGCATTATGGTGCACCACTACTTGGGAGACTGAGACAGGAAGATTGCAGGTTTGAGGCCAGCCTCAGCAACTAAGTTACTTAAGTAACTTAGCAAGACCCTGTTTCAAAAGAAAAATTTTAAAGAGCTGGGAGTGTAGCCTGGAGGTAGAATGACCCTGGTTTCAATTCAAAGAAAGAAAAGAAGGGAAGAAAGGGAGGAAGGAGAGAGGAGGGAGGGAAGGGAGGGGAGAGGAGGAAAGAAACCTAGAAAGTACAATAACAACCCCAAATACACTACTTCCTGGGCCCCACCCCATCTGCTTCACCTGTGTTTGCTCTGTGGATACCAGGGCTCCCTGGGGTTCTCAGAAAGAAGAATTCACTATTTCCTACCCGATGGCTGGCCTCTCCCAAGGCTTGTCCAGGTCACTCTGGCCTTGGTGTTTCCAGTTATAGCATCTGTCAAAGAAAATAGCTGGGAGGCTGAGACCCACCTAAGACCCTGCTGTCCTTGCCACCACGTGGGACACCAGATATAATGGTTTGGATTTAGAAAGTCCCCCTATCCCTCACAGAAACAAAGTAGCAATGTTAGAAGTGGGGCTTGGTTGCTAAGGAGGGGTTCTTGGGGGTCTGGCCTTGGGGCTGATACAAGCGTTTCCTCCCCTTGCTCTCTGCTTCCAGCCTCCACGATGTGAGAGCAGATCCGAGCACTCTCCCTCTCTCTGATGCCCTGAGCTCTGCAAACCCAGCCTGACATGGACTGAACCTCTAAATCTCCAAAAACTGCGAGCAAATAAATCTTCCTTCCTCTAAGATGTGTATGGCCAGGCTTATTGGGTCCAGCAGTGAGGATGTTGACTGAGATGGTAATGGCTGGGAGGCTGGGGCCTGCACAAGACCCCGCTACCTCTGCCACCACCTGGGACACCAGATCAGGCCAGGGAGCCTTCACTTGATGCCCTAGTGGAGATAAATCACTCATTCATTCATTCATCCAATAATACCCATATGAGAGGCCCTGCACTGGGCCACAGGGAGATGGTAGGACCCACGACAACCCTAGCTGCTGCCCTCATGGAGTGAGAAATGAGTGCTGGCAAGGACACAGGCAATTCTGGCCAGAGCCATATGTGCATCTGTGACGGCAAGAGAAGTTTTGGGGCTTTGTGAGGATTCTGATTGAGCCTACAGTCCAGAAAGGCTTCCTGGAGGAATTGGCCTCTGAGTTGGTAGAGGAGGAGGAGGAAGAGGGCTCCCGTGAAATGGGGGTCCACTGGTAATTGCGTGTGCAAAGACCGAGGGGCAGGCAAGAGTGTGCAAGTTGGAGAAACCACAGGAGGAAGAAGAAGTTGGAGTGGCTTGGAGAGAGACAGCAAGGCCAATAGCTGGGCTCGGTGAGGCTAGAAAGTGGTCTGCAGGTGGCCTGGGCAGGTGGCTTCATCAGGAACCACGCCTGCAGGGCTGCGGCCCGGGTGGCTGTGAGAAGCAACGGCCATCCTGGCAGAGGTGTGCACTGAAGGAAGGCCAAGTAAGCAGCTGAGGATCTACTCTCAGCCCTTGCTGCTCCCAGTGTCCCCCAGCCCCCGGGAACAGGTCTCAAAGTCTGTACTGCTCTCTATTGCCGCCCTCCCCAGGCCTCGGACACAGAGCCATAACTGTGCCCTCGGGCACTGAGGGTCAACAGGCCCAGCTCGCTCCCCATGAAAGAAGTGGCTCTCCACCACTCAGGATCCAAATGTCCCTGGCCCAAGGGACAGAGGTCCAGGGCCCATGGAAGCTGGGCCTCACCGAGTGGCTTCTACCAGCCTGCACTTGGCACTAGGCTGCCCACCTGCCTCTGGGGCAAGGTGCCATCCAGAACGCTGCCCGCCACCTGCCCGGGGCCCACCTTTCTCTCTGACCTCAGCCCCCCAAACATTGTCCATCTCCCCCCAGGAGCCCACTCTCTGTGGCTCCCTGAATATGATGACTGATCAAGTTTCCCTCTTTGCTCTGACTGTAGGGCTCCAAAGAAATAATCATCACAACATCACTGATTACCAATCTATTGGTTGGTTGGTTTTTTGTTTTTTGTTTTTTTTCAGTACTGGGGATTGAACCCAGGGGCATTCTACCTCCGAGCTATACACCCCCAGTCCTAATTTTTATTCTTTATTATGAAACAGGGTCTCACTAAGTCGCAGAGGGCCTCACTAAGTAGCTGAGGCTGGCCACGAACCCAGATCCTCCTGTCTCAGCCTCCCAAATGCTGGGATTACAAGCGTGCACCACCACGCCTGGCTTGTCACAAACTTTAATAGTTGTACTTTATTATTCTTTTTTTTTTTTTTTTTTTTGCGGTACTGGGGATTGAACCTAGGGGCATTCTACCTCCGAGCTACAGCCCCAGTCCTATTTTTTTTAATTTATTATTTTGAAACAGGGTCTCACTAAGTCGAGGAGGGCCTCACTAAGTAGCTGAGGCTGGCTGCAAACCTGGATCCTCCAGTCTCAGCCTCCCAAGTACTGGGATTACAAGCATGCACCACCACGCCCAGCTTGGTTGATTTTTTAAAATACACTTTTATTGGTGCATTGTAATCTCACAACATAATGAAGTTCAGAGTGAACTTCATACACGCAAACAGTACTTAGCGATGATTGATTAGTGGTAAGTGTGCAGGGAGGGCTCTAGATCAATCATAGGCTTTCATCTCCTTTAATTCACAGGTTCTAGACTGCCCCACTGTAGAGATGAGGGAATGAGAGCACAGAAAACTGGGTCGTTGCCTGAGGTCACAGAGCTCTGTGCAGATGGGATTCCATCCAGACCCACAATCTTCTGCCCTCAGGAACCTCTTACATCTCTTTCACTTCCTTCCTTCTTTCCTTCCTTCCTTCCTTCCTTCCTTCCTTCCTTCCTTCCTTCCTTCCTTCCTTCTTTTTCTTTTTGCAGTGCTGGGGATGGGACCCAAGGCCTTGCCCACGCTAGGCAAGTGCTCTACTACTGAGTCACATCCCTAGCCCCTTTTTTTTTTGGTACTGAGGATTGAACCCAGGGACATTCTACCACTAAGCTAGACTCCTAGCCCTACTTTGTCTTTTTATTTTGAAACAGGGCCTCACTAAGTTGCTGAGAATCTCCCTAAAGTGTTGAGGCTGTCCTTGAGCCTGCGATCCTCCTGTCTCAGCCTCTCAAGTTCTGGGATTACAGGCATGTGCCTCCATGCCTAGCTCCAGCCCTCCTTCTTTATTTTCTGTATGCCCCATGCAATCTTTCCTTGGACCAGGTAGATACGACCAGCCAGACACACTCATTTAAAATGACGTCCTACCCTTCCTTCCCTCTCTCCTCAGAGCGGTGGCCATTGTCCTCTGCTGGAAAGTGTCTCATAGCTGAGTCGTTCCCAGGAGGCTCCGGGCTTCTCCTGCAAGGCACCCTAGGCAGGCCTGCCTGCTCGCTCTCCCTGCGCATGGACATCTTCCTGCACCAAGTCATCCATCTGTTGGCTCAGTCTGTAGTCTGGGCCGAGGCACCAGTTAGACGTACCTCTCCGGCTACCCAATGCCCGGCCAACAGGGGCCCCAGCGGTTGCCATGTTCTCTCCTCACCTTACAGTGAGGCCTGCTGCCAGGAGGAAGGAGAGATGCCACGTGCCCCCGGGGCCTGGGTCTGTCCCTGGCGCTGTAAGCAGATGCAGGCTCCCAGGCAGGGGCTCCAGGACCCTCACCCTGCCCATTGTCTGTCATCCATGTCACCTGCTCAGGTTGTTCCCAGGTCTCACTTGCAGAGAGAGCATCAACCCCCCTGAGCCTCGTGCCAAGGCTCCCAAGAGGATGGGTGCCAACCCACTGGGCGCCATATTCCTTCCTCTCCAAAGCTGCCAGGCCTCAGGGACTGGGTCTTCTGGAGAGCTGAGGACACCTTATCTTTCACCCCTCCTCCTCGCTCAATCTGGTCCTCCTTCCCCCAGGTAAGAGACAGTGAGGCTGGGCTTGGTGGCACACACCTGTAATTCCAGTACTTGGAAGGCTGATACAGGAGGATCCCAGGTTTGAGGCCAGCTTCCCTCAGCAACTTAGCAAGACCCTGTTCCAAAAAAATAAAAAATAAATAAAAAGTAGTTCAGAGATGGAATGCCCTGGTTTCAATTCCTAGTACAAAAAAAAAAAAAAAAAGACAGTGGTAGGAGGGAGTCTCCATTTCTCCTTCTTGCCAAGCATCGGACAGACAGACTGATTTGCTACTGTTGCAGGACTCAAAGACCAAGTGGAGGCTTTGGCGGAACCGGGTGGTGGGTTTGGCCGGGGCCCCTGGGCTGTAGTGCTGAGGGATGGGACCTCGGCCTCAGAAAGGTGAAGGACAGAGGCAGGGCAAGGGGCCCCACCCTGGGCCACCCCAGCCGTCATCCCCGTGGGACTCTGGCGGCCCTGAGCCCCGCGGCCCCCGGAGGCGCCATGGCCCTCATTTTACAGAAGGGCGCCTTGCAGGGCTGAGAGGTGGGGGAGAGTGGCGCATTATCGCACACTTTTTCTTAAGTCTGTGATCAGCTCCTTCTATTAGACTATAGATCTCGTCACATAAAATAGATTTGTGGACTCGCAGCCCGGGAGAGCCACGGTCTCGAGCCGCAGAAATGGCTCATTTTTCCACCCTCTTCCCCGAGTAACTGATGGTCATGAATTTTTCACCCAAATGTCGCCACTAAAGATGTCACCAGCCTCCCTCCCTGGGAGATTTTATGATCTGGTTCTAATGGGTGGGGGTGGGGTGGGGGCAGGGAATGGCCATGTCCTGGAGCTAGGAAGGGAGCTCAGTGTAAGAGGGGGCGAAGGGCCAGGGTGCACGATCTGCGTGGCAAAGCAGCTGTGTTTATTGAGCAGCTATTGCAGGACACTACGACCAAGCGCCCTGCACCATTATCTCATGTGATCTGGGCAACGATCTGGCGGGGCAGGAGGTGGATGGGATGGGACTCAGAGAGGCTGAGTAACTTGCCGAAGGTCACAAAGCTTGCTAATGCAGCCGAACCAGGAGGCAAACCCAGTTCCTGAGGGCTCCAGAGCCTGCACCGTTAATCTCTGATATCCTGCCGGGATCACCTTGAGCTTGTTGGCCACCCTCTCTGATTCAAGCTCTTTTTTTTTTTTTTTTCATTATCCTTCCCTTTTTATTTATCTATTTTATTGGTGCACTGTAGCCATACATCATGATGAAGTTCAGGGCGACAGAGGCATACATGCACACAGCACTCATTGAGCCTTACCACAGTTCCCACCCCACTCCCTCCCTAAGCCACGGATTCTAGTCTCACCGAGATGGAGGAATTCACTCTTGCAAAGGTCAACATCAAAGTCACATTTCGTGTGTGTGTGTGTGTGTGTGTGTGTGTGTGTGTGTGTTACTGGGTTGAGCCCTGGGCATTCTACCTCTGAGCCATACCCCCAGCCCTACTTTATTTTATTTATTTTTATTTTGCAATAGGGTCTCATTAAGTTGCTAAGGGTCTTGCTAAGTTGCTGAGACTAGCCTCGAACCTGCAATCCTCCTGTCTCAGCTTCCCAAGTACTGGAATTGCCAAAGTCACACTGGATGGAGAAATAGCCTTTCCTCCTATGCAGCTACACTCTGGGAACTAGGTGCTGGCCTTGGCAAGGTGTGTTTTCTCTTTGGGTAATTAGTTTGGGAACCCTTCATAGCCCAGGCAGGAGAAGGGATGGAGGGGACTGGAAGCGCCCAGCTCTCTGCTTGTGGAGCTCCAGTGCCCAGTGCTGGGTTTGGATATGGCTTGAGTGTGTCCCCAAAGGTTCATGTGTTGGAGCTTGGTCCTCATGGAGCCTCCTGGGAGGTCAGTGGGGCCCTGCCCTTGGAAGGGATTAAAGTAGTTCTTTTAGGACTGCTGTGTTGGTTCTCAATAGAGAGCTGTTATAAAGAATAAGCCTGGCCCCTCCCCAATGCTTTTGGCTTCCTGTCTCAATGTGATTACTTATTCTGGCACATGCTCCAGCTGTTGTGAGGCCAGCTACCATAAGGACTTCATCTGAGAGTTGAGCTGATGGTGGTGCCATGCCCTTGAGCCTCCAGAACTGAGAGCTAAGTAAACCTTTTTTTATAAAGTTCTCCAGCCTCGGGCATTTTGTAATAGTAACATAAAACCAACTAATACATTCAGCCAGCCTCCTGCACAAGGAAGGAGGAGGTTCCTGCCTGGAGGACCTTTATAAACATGTAGCAAACACCTACAGTCCTAGAAGAACTGGAGTCATGAAATCTCTGCAGGACTGGAAAAGAGAGAGCCTTTTGTCCCTGGAGGTGGGATACAGCAGAAGGGTGGAACAAAGGAAATAAGTCTTAAAAACCAACACCAACTGGGTATAGTGGCACATGCCTGATAATTCCAGTACTTAAGAGGCTGAGACAGAGCCGGGCGTGGTGGCGCATGCTTGTAATCCCAGCATTTGAGAGGCTGAGACCGGAGGATCCGGGTTCGCGGCCAGCCTCAACTATCAAGTGAGGCATTCCGCAACTTAGTAAGACCTGGTTTCAAGATAAAGAAAAACAAAAGGGTGGTGCTGGGGGTATAGCTCAAAGGTAGAATGCCCCTGAGTTCAATCCCCAGTACTGCAAAAAAAAAAAAAAGAAAAAAAGAAAAATAAAAGAGGCTGAGACAGGAGGATAGCACATTTGAGGCCAGCATCAGCAATTTAGTGAGATCCTCAGCAGTTTTGCAAGACCCTGTTTCAAATAAAATAGGGTTGGGAATATAGATCACAGGTAGAATGACCCTGGGTTCAATCTCCAATACTAAAAAAATAAAAAATAAAAATCAACACTGGAGTATTTCAGGGCTGAAAAGGACTGATCTGCATTTGAAGTTTTTCAAAGGAACCTCTAGCCTTTGCTTTCCCCCTGCCAATAATGGGGAGCTCATTACCTATCAAGGCCTCTCGGTCCATCTCCTTACATCTCTGACTACAGATTAGCTGGAATCAGCCCCGTCCCCGTAGCTCTGGCCTCCCTCTCTAGTCATTCCCTCTGGGCCTCTCAAGGTCCCCGTGGAGACCTGCAGACTGGGCTCTTGAGCGCTACAACCCCACTAAATACCAGGGCTGGTTTCCATGCTCCCAGAGCATCCTCGTGCCCACTGCTGCCCAGCACACCATCCTTGGGGGTGGGCAGGGCAGGCCCAGGTTGCCGTCCGAATCTCCCAGGTGAGGACATCAGGGTGCATGTGGAGATGTTGGAAGCAGAGGCCCCATCCTCATCTTGTCCCCCTCTTCTCTCCCCAGCTGCATGTCACCCATCAGGTCCTGCTCCAGCTGGCCTCCGCCCCGACCACGCCGATCCTCGGGGCATGCTCTCCCAGGACCCAGGGCACTGGCTGGGAAATCAAGGTTCCCCAGGAGGCCAGAGGAAGGGGGCATGCAGCCAAAACTCTACATGCCTCATCCCCTTCATCCCTCCCCAGCTCGGCCTCAGCCTCCTCTGAAAGATGACGCTGACATCTCCAGCCAGGTGAAACCCCTCACCTGCCTCCTCTGCGTCAGCCCAGACCAAGCGGCAGTGCTTCGGGACTTGCTTCCAGGCCTGGGAGATGCACTGTGTCTGTTGGGCCCGTGAGCCCCTGAGCAGGCCTGGCAAGCCATCTTGAGGAAGACCCTGGCTGGGGTCCAGGATGGCACAACGACAGCCCCGAATCAGCCCAGGACACAGATCCCAGGGTGGAGGTCGGTCCTCAGTCATGCTGCAAAGCCCCCTTCCCAGGGGCGAGGAGGTCTAGCTGGGGGTTTGCATGGAGCCTGTAGGAGGGGACCACAAAGCTGAGGGCTAGAGGACAAGAGACAAGAGGAGACCAATCCAGAGCCAAGCCCTGAGAGGGCACTCAGAAATGCCCCTGGGTTGACTGACACTTTACAAGAATCAAACACTCTGCACGTGGCACTGCCGGCTGTAGCCAGATTATTGCCCTATAAATGAGTAAGAAGCCTGTTGACTGATTCATGACCAGGAGGAATCAAGCCCGAGACAAGTCAACAGGACGTGACAGTGCTGCCCAATAACTAATGGCACTTGGGAAGAAGCAGCTCAGCGTGCTGGGCGAGCCAGTTACAGCTCGCCCGGGGGCAAGGATGTATCCGGGAGGCTTCCCGGAGGAGGGACGCCACAGCCAAGAACCATTAGGGGCGCCTGGGCTGCAGAGCTGCCAGTGGCAGCAACTGAGGCGCTGAGGTAGGTCTGTTGAGTGGGATGGGGCGGGGCAAGCTCACAATCTCCTTGAAACTTGAGTT
This sequence comes from Graphiurus murinus, assembly GCA_004027655.1. NCBI lineage: Eukaryota > Metazoa > Chordata > Mammalia > Rodentia > Gliridae > Graphiurus > Graphiurus murinus. Next base: position 74,395 of record PVLC010002629.1, on the reverse strand, counting down.
TCATCTTAAAGTATGCCTTCTGCTCCATAATATCACCTTAGTTATATAAAAAGACGTTTTTCCAATTACTTGCCACACAGATGTGTAGACAGATCAAGTGAACAAAAAGGAAAGCCCAGAAATGAGCCCTAAATATACTGGAATTCAGCATGTGATAGAACAGCCTCACATCAATCAGATAGAGAGGGGCTTTATTTTTGTACTGGGGACTAACCCCAGGGGCATTATACCTCTAAACTAGCCCACCCCCTCTTTTTAAATTTTTTTTTTAAATTTATTTTGAAACAATGTCTGGCTAAGTTGCTGAGGGTCTTGCTAAGTTGCTGAGGCTGGCCTCGAACCTGTGATCCTCCTGTCTCAGACTCCCAAGTACTGGGTTTACAGGCGGACACCTCCATGCCCATCTGGAGGAGCTTTTTAATAAATATCATCAACACAGCCAAGAAACCATCTGGAAGCCAACAAAGATCAACCTATTCCTCACCAGAACACCAGGACAAATTCCAAATGGTCCCAAGATTCAGATGTAAAAATGAAAACCATAAAAGAACCAGAGGAAAACATGAGTGGATCCCTCTACAACTGGGTGTGGGGGGAGGGAGGGCTCTCCACGAGGACTCAAAATTCGAAAGCCAGGAAAGATGAGCAATTAGGTTACTACTAATAATGATCTTCCACATGACAAAGAACACCATAAGCAAAGTCAAAGTACAAAATAGTTGCAGTTCATATCATAGCTAAGGGGCTAATATCCTTAACGGGCAAAGAGTTCCTAGAAAACAAGGAGAAAAAGATGAACAATATAGGAAGGGGGAAAAAGTGGGCAAGAGATTTAACCAGAGCAGTCAAAGGGAAAGAAATACAAGTGAACCTATAAACATATGAAAACACTCAGCCTCACCCATATTAAAAGAAATATGAATTTAAACGACGCCAGGATGCCATTTCTTACCTATCAGATAGGCAAAAGTCCAAAAGTATGACTCCACACGCTGTCGTGTGGGAGAGGAGACACTCCCATGTTGCTGGTGGGAATGCAAAATGATACACAAACCCCGATGAAAAACGATTTAGTAATTCTTATCAAAGTCACAGATGTGTTTACCCGGTGACCCGGCAATCCCACTGCTGGGAATTTGCTCAACAGATACACCTTGAACATGTGAGAAATGATGTATGTACAAGCTTATTCATCGCAGCTGCGTGTAATGGCAAAAAAAAAAAAAAAAAAAAAAAAAAATCCAAACCCTGGCGGCAACCCAGTTTTCTACAAGTGTCTATGTAAAAAAAAAAAAACAGTGAAACAAACCCAGGTACCTGTGCAGGGTGGAATACTATGTAGCTGTCAGTGGAGAAGGAATGGGAGGAGGGAGAAGAGGGAGGAAGAGGAAGAAGCTCTCCAGATACTAATGCGGAAAGATCTCCCAGATACAGTATTTGGTAAAAAACACAAGGAACCAGACAGCACATATATATGCAAATACATCTTGCTTTATGCATTTACATAACAAAACACTAGAGGAATACACAAGAAACTAATTAAGTGTTTCTCTAGGGAGCAGGGGAAAGGGATGTGTGGGGCAGGGTAGAAATGGGACTCCTGATGGAGGCCTCTTTGTAACAGTTTGGATTCAAACCCTGTCAACACATTACACATTCACGCTTCCATGATGACATTAAAATAAGTGACTCCTCATGTAAAGAAACACGGATATGGATCAGGTATTTGTCTCGTGGCTTGTTTATCCCTAAATTCCAAGCACTTAGATCCACGGGAGAAAGGGCAACGGGGAGGCTCAGGAGGGTTCTGAGCAGGGTGAGCTCCTGGAAAACCCAAGGAAGCCCAAGCCCCGCAGCCAGGGCCCAGGGCCGACGGACACTGGCAAGGCGAGGGGACCGTGGCCACAGCCCTGGGACAGCTCCAGACCAAGCAGAGCCTCCTTGTCCAATGCTCAGGCCACCCTGGAGGCACTTGGCACCTGGCTTCTGCTTTCTCCCCAAAGAATAGATATGGGGGCAGAGAGGCCACCCGGGAGGGCTCGACTGAGCCCACTAGAGGTGGCTCCCTAGCACAGGGCCCAGGCAGGTGGCTAAGTGGGGGCTAATAGTTGTCCTTCTTCACTTTCTCTCTTTTCTTTTTTTTTTTTTTTTTTCTTTCTTTTCAGACAGGGTCTCGGTTGCTGAGGTCCTTGCTAAATTGCTAAGGCTAAATTGCAAATCTGCAATCCTCCTATCTCGGCCTCCTAAGTACTGAGATTGCAGGCATATGTCACCAGGCCCCACTCCCAGCTCACTCACTCATTCATTCGTTCGCTCGTTCATTCATTGGGATAGGAACTCACTAAGTTGCCCAGACTGGCCTCAAACATGTAATCCTCCTGCCTCAGCCTCCTGAGTGACTGGGATTGCAAATGCACACGCCCCCATGCCCCGCCCACTCCTCTTTTTCAAAATGAAGACTTCCTTTCAGCAGAAGGGAAATCATTCTCCAAGTGCCGCCTGTCTCAGGAAGCCTTCCTCAGGACATCAGGATGGCAGGACGCCTCTTCAGGGTCCCCCTCTCCTGGGCCACGATCCTGCCCTGCCACCTTCCCCAAGTCCTGGGTCCAGGGCTGGGGCCCTTGGTTCAGACCACACACCACTGTGTGACCCACCGGTCTGGCTCGGGCAGGTTGGCCCCTATCTGGAGCATGCTGCTGGGAGCACGCTGCCTGGGGCTCTGTGCCCGAGAGCACAGCGGCAGGAGTCCTGTACAAACTGCCACGGGCTGTGCACCAGCAAGGGACCCCGGGGTGAGCAGTGGGAGCGAGCAGAGGACTGTCGTGACTGCTTCTCCACCGCAGGCCTGGCTTTTACTGCCCAAGTGAAATGCCACGTCGGCTCGCCCTGCACCCGGCGGCTTGTACACACCTGTACACGGAAGGCTGTAATTTTGCTGCATGAATCACAGGCCGGATCACACCCAAGTTACCGGCACTCCGCTCCTTGGGGCGGGCTGGCCAGGCAGTCGCCTTTGTCTTCCAATTATGCTGTCTTTTATTGCTCTTTTAGCTGTAACAGAAACACCCAAAGAGGCTGGGTCTGTGGGCAATTGATGATATAGGGGAAAGTCACGCAAAGCCACAGTACCTGGCACCCAGAGGAAGCTGTGTGTCCAGACAGGGCGCTCACCTCCTGGGTGGGTGTCAGGAGGCTGTGTGAGGTGGTGGATGCTCTGGCATCTCACGAGACCTGGGTTCAAATCTTGGCTCTGGTGCAAGCCTGCTGTGTGACCCTGGGCAAATTACCTCCCCTCTCTGAGCCTCTATGTCCTTAATTCTAGGATATCGAGGCTCAGGAATAGAGTTGCAGTGGAAAGCACCTGTTGCTTAGTCAATGCCAAGTCCTCCCAGGCCTCAGCTGTCATTCCTCCCTCCAACTTGTCATTTCCTACAGTCCCTGGCACACAGCCATGCACACAGTAGGTACACAGGGAAGCAGAAAGAGTACAGACTTTGGAGTCAACTTTTCACCCATTTCATAAATACTAACCAAGAGTGGGGGACCCAGAGACCCACTCCCTGCTCCAGAAGGGCTCACAGCCCTGGCCAGGGAGAGATACCCAGAGCGGTAAGGGGTCAGTCACACAGAGAGACAGGTGACAAGTACCAGCTCCCAGGGAAGCCCAAGGGGTGTGCCCCTCCCCAGCAGGCCCCGGATAGGCCCTGAGGTGTGTCATCTTTAGGGTGATGCCTCCCCAACCCAGGCCCTGGGGAAGGGAAGAGTGAGTCAGGCTAAGGAGCAGAGCCAGAGGTGTGCAAAGGGAGGCCAAAGGTGAGACAGGACTGAAGAGGCAGGGAAGGAAGGGCTGGAGCCGGGCGGGGGCAAGGATGGACCAGGCTGGAGGCCAGCCAGAGGCTGATCTTAATCCAGAGGCATGAGAAGCCCCTGGAAGATCTAAAGCATGCTGGTGCTCTGGGGGAAATGTGAATTACAAGGTCAAGAGTAGAGGCAGAGCCGGGCGTGGCGGTGCACGCTTGTAATCCCAGCATTCGGGAGGCTGAGACCGGAGGATCCGGGTTCGAGGCCAGCCTCAGCTACCTAGTGAGGCACTCTGCAACTTAGTGAGACTCGGTTTCAAAATAAAGAATTAAAAAATAGGGCTGGGGGTATAGCTTGGAGGTAGAATGCCCCTGAGTTCAATCCCCAGTACTGCAAAAAAAAAAAAAAAAAAAAAAGTAGAGGCAGGCCAGGAGTGGTGGTGCACACCTGTAATCCCAGTACATGGAAGGACAGATCGCAGATTCAAGGCCAGCCTCAGCAACTTAGCAAGACCCTGTTTCCAAATACATAAATAAAAAGGACTGGGAGTATAGCTCAGAGGTAGAAAGCCCCTGGGTTCAATCCCCAATACCAACAACAACAACAAAAAAAAGAGTAGAACCAGAAAAACAGTTAAGAGGCTGCAGCAGAGGCCCAGGTCCTGAGGCCAAGACAACTTCACGTTGATCCTCAGACACTTGTCCACTGTGACACCTGAATCCTGGCCACCTTTCCTCCCTAAATCACCACTGTAACACCTGGTTCCCCAGGTTGCAAGATTTACTAGGAACTAAAAGAGGAGCTATAACTGGGCATGGTGGCACATGCCTGTGATCTCAGAACTTGGGAAGCTGAGACAGGAGGATCATAGGTTTGAGGACAGCCTCAGCAATGTAGTGAGACTCTCAGCAGCTTAGTGAGATCCTATCTCAAAATAAGAAATAAACAGAGGGTGTATCTTAGAGATAAAATGTCTCTGGGTTCAATACCCATACCAAAAAATAAAAATAAAAAGAGCTGGAGGGTGTAGCTAGGAGGTAGAATGCCCCTGGGTTCAATCCCTAGTATAAAAATAATTGATTAATAAGTGAAAGTTGAAGGATAAACAGGATGTCCCAGCTTCAAACTGTCATCCACTGGATATTTATTAACTACTAAGGAAAGGAAAACTACTATTTGCCAGGGAGAAACCTGGCAGATGCCATTTTAACTCAGTGCGACAGAGCCGCATGACCATTGGGACAGGCCACTGTTTTTTGGTGTTCTCTGAAAGGCACCACCTCGCTGCTGCTGTCACAAGACGACAGTGGACAAGCCCAAGTGGCGGGACAATCAGCAAAAATCTCTGATCAGCGCCCTTCCAAAGTGTCATGGTTATGAAAGACAGAGGACCTGTTACCGATGGGAGGAAACTGGGGAGAGATGGCGGACACCTACACCATGGGATCCTGGCTCAGATCCTGAGACACAGAAAGAACAGCAGCAGAAAAGCGCCACGTTCAAGCAGGCTCTGCAGTTTGCTTAATAGGATTGTGCCAGTGTTGATTCCCTGCTTGGGAAGATTGCCCTGTGGTTATATGTTAACTCTAGGAGAAGCAGGGGTCAGAGACATAGGAACTCTATTTTTGTAACTTCTCAGGAGGCCTCAAATAATGATAGTTGTTGTTGTTGTTATTATTATTATTAACATGACTATTATTTTGGTAGTGAGGATTGAGCACAGGGGCATTCTTCCTCTGAGCTACATTCTGCCCCCCCCCTTTTTTTCTTTTAATTTTAAGATTTTTTAGTTTGAAACAGGAGCTTGCTAAGTTGCTGAGCTGAGACTGGCCTTGAACCTGTGAGCCTCCAGTCTCAGCCTCCCAAATATTGGAGGCATTCAACTTCCAGTCTACACACCCAGCCCTGTTTTATTTTTTTACTTTGAAACAGGGTCTCACTAAGCTGCTAAGGGCCTCAATAAGTTCCTGAGGCTGTCATTGAACCTGCAATCCTCCTGTCTCAGCCTCCCAAGTACTGAAATTACAGGCATGCACCACCATACCCAGCATAATAGTGGTTCTTAACCTTGGAGATACATTTAATTACCAAGAAAGGTTTTTGTTTTGTTTTGTTATTTTTACAGTGCTGAGGATTGAGCCCAGGGCCTCACACCTGCCAGTCAAAACCTCTGCCATCCAGCCCCAGCCCCAGCCCCAGCCCCAGTCACACCTAGAGAGTTTCATACAAGCCCTTTCTAGGACTGATTGGTTCCAGAGCTCTAGAAGAGGGGCCCAGTCATGGTGGTTGTTAAAATCCCCAGGTGATGCCAATGGCAGCCTAGGTTGAAGGCAACTTACTTGGCCCACAGTAAGTCTTCAATAAATGCTCTGGTTTGTTAACCGGCACCTTCATGCATACAATTATAATTGAGCACCTACCATGTACTGGGTACGTGAGATGGCAGGGATGCAGTGGCAGGCAAGAAGGACAAGGCCTGTCTGTTCCAGTGGGCAGGTAAACCATAATAAGTGAGATTAGTAGACATGGGATAGCGCCTTTAAAGGGAACGCATGAATGTGACAAAGAATAACTCAGGGTACTCCATCTGACTGGATAGTTCAGGAGGTCAGCCCTGAGGGAGGTAACATTTTAGACGACATTTAGTCTGGAATGATGAGAAGAATGGAGCTGTACCAAGAGCTGGAGGGTGGCTGGGTGTGGTGGTGCACGCCTGTAATCCCAGACACTCGAGAGGCCGAGGCAGCAGGACCACAAGTTTGAGGCCAGCCTAGGCATGTAGTGAGACTTTGTCTCTAAATAAACAGGGCTGGGGGTGTAGTTCAGCATAGAGAGCCCCGGAATTCAGTCGCCAGGACCTCAACAAAAAAGAGCAGAAGAGTGCATGAGAGCACTTGATCCAAGGAAAACAGCAAGTGGCAGGGTCCTGGGGCAGCCCTGGAGCCAAGCAGGGAAGGAACCATGGATTTTACTTACGTTCGGTGGAAAGATTTCAGTAATCAGTTAAGCAGGGTGGGTGGAGAGGATGTTCTTTGATCCGATTAAGGGCTTTTTTTTTTTTCAGTGCTGGGGATTGAACCCAGAGCCTTGTGCTTTCTAGGCAAGTGTTCTAACACTGAACTACATTCCCAGTCCTTTTAATTCTTTTACTTTGAGACAGGGTCTCACTAAGTTGCTCAGGCTAGCCTCACATTTGTGAACCTCCTGCTCAGCCTCTCCAGTTGCTGGGATGTGATCAAGGATTTTAAAAGATCCCTCTGGATAATGTGGCCTGGACCCCGGAGGCAGCGCAGAAGAGGCAAGATGCTGAGCTGTGCTTTGGGGTGAGCGGCTCCCTGACTGCCCAGCTCTCCCGCAGCCCTCCCAGATGGCATAGCCAAACTGCCCTTTCTATTCAGTCAGCACCTACTTATTTACACAAACTATGTGCTGGTGCCCAGCGCAGCGCAGTCAGAGTCACAGGATCCCCTCCTGCAGAGGCACCCCCACACCCATAAACCCCATCAATACTGATGGAGAAACCAAAGCTTAGATTGGAGAAGGCACTCACCCAGCAAGTGGAACCTACAGCAGACTGTCAGACTGCCTCAGGGTGGATCCTCAACTTAGGACCCACCCCTTCCTCTGAGCCAGGAGGATAAGGGGCCGTGCTGGCCAAAAGTGACCCTTGTATTCTGGGCAAACGGAGGCAGGGGTGACAACCAAGTCCAGCTGGGCCCGTGAAGTCTGAAGACATAGCACTGCCCTGTGATTACACCACTCAGATTCCTTGCTATCTCAGGCCAGGTTCCTAGGAAAGCCATTCTCACTAAGGTGGGAATGACTGATAGCTGAGCCTTTCCTGGAGGAGAGAAAACTCGGGGCTAGTGGCCTCCAGAAGCAAGAGAAAGCAGATACTAAAAAGAAAAGCTTTGCCCCCCTCCCAGTTATATGGTCTTGGCAGCAGGAGCCCCTAGGGGCTCATTTATTAGCTGCAAACTTCTCCACTTAATTCCCCAAATTAGCAACAGATGGAGGAATTTAGCCTCTAGTCCAAACCCACCTAATACTGGAGTCCCCTGCACGGCTGGTAGCTGTCCTCCACCCCCTCCTCCTTCTACTTGGATGCTTCCAGTAACAAAGACTGGTGTTCATCGAGGGAGTTCCTGTCAATAGACAATGACTACAAAGTCCCTTCAACAGGTGGGCAATGCGGGAGAATGCAGGCAATGAACTCAGGTAGATCTACTGGTTCCCCTTTTATACCTGGGGAAACTGAGGCGTCCCACAGCAGAGAATGGAGCCAGGCTGCAATCTCCGGCGGGGAGCTGGATTCCCAGGTCCTCTCTGGCAGGTGAGCTGAGTTCCCTGGTCCACTGGCCCCGCCAGACACTCCCCTTTTGCTCAGTCCTAAAGGTCACTGCCACGGTAGGTCTTCCTGAACATGCACTCGGAGTCCCCAGGCCTGGAAGCCAGAAGTCAGTTCTGGCTGGTGACTCAGGGGCCCTCAACGCCCCCCCCCCCAGGCACCTACCCTACCCACAGTCCTCTCCCCCTGCCCTGGGCACATCCTGGTGTCCTCAGCATCCTCTGCTGGGACCTCAGTCTGGGTCACACTGATGAGGAAGAGCCAGGTGTGTACAGAGCAGGGTGGGTGACAGGGCACTGGGGGCACAGGCCAGGTTCAAGATGAGTCTGGGAGACTTCAGGAAGCCACCCCGCCTCTCTGAACCAAGAAGAGCGCAGATGCCTGGCCAGTGACCCCCCAATGAAATTCCCTCCCCAAAAGAGTCCCAGAAGCCAGCTGGGGTGGCACACACTTGTAATCCCAGTACTTGGGAGGCTGAAATAGGAGGATCACAGGTTCAAGGATAGCCTCAGCAACCTAGCAAGACAAGACCCTATTTCAAACAAAAATGTATAAAGGGCTAGCGGTGTAGCTTAGAGGTGGAATGCCCCTGGGTTCAATCCCCAGTACCATAAAAAAATAAAATAAAATTCCCTGAGTCCATAGTACCTACCCAGAGTGATTCCCTGTCCTCCCTCCCCTTCCCCAGTCACTATGGGAAAGGGATAAGAGACGGCCAGACCTTGTGCCCCGTCACAACTGTAAACCACCCCCTGCCCCGCGCTCCTGCCCCCTCCCCCTCCCCGCCTCCTGCGCCCCGCCCCTCCCCCCGCGAAGGCTGCAAGCGGCTGAGGCCTGGAACATCTGGCTAATGACGGGGAAAGTGCTGAGACGACAGGTTATTTCAACGCTGTCATCATCCGTTGGGTATTTCAACACTCAGTGTTTGTGCAAGAGACATAATGGGACCCGTCATAAACTCACGCTGTCTCAAAGCTCGGGCACGTCGCGGCGGGGCGGCTGGGGAGTTGTCGGGTTTAGCAATCGGCCTTCTCCGGCCCCGCAGCCTCCTCGGGGTTAGTTTGGCTCCGTGGAGGAAGGCCCGGAGAGAAATCTCAAGGTGTCAGAGAAAACCCAGGGCAATTACCTCTGGGGGTAATTAGATGAGAGCGCAGATAGAGGCCGCCTTCCTGCCTGCCCTCCCGGCCGCGGGAGAGAGGGCGAGGGGCGGGCCGCCGGTCCCGTCCCACCACGCTGCCAGGCCCACCGAGCAGCCCCGTGGGGGGAGGAGGCCGCGATGATCTCATGGAAGCAGCGCTGTGAATCACGCCAGACCAGGTTCCCGCTTCCCTGGGGGCGGGCAGGCCTGTGGGGAGGGGGGAGCAGCCTCTGCACCTTCCCCTGCCGGTGGCTCCTCCCGGAGCGATGGGCGGGATGGAGGACCCGCAGGCAGCCAGAGGCAGGGACTCAGACTCAGACTCCTTGATTCCTTCCAGCTGTGACCCCAGATTTGGTCTGAACCCTACCACCCTTTTAGGAGGCTAAGTAGAGTGGAGGGTAGCAGAGAGTCCCCTGCAACCAGGAGGGAGGCCCCAAGGAGGGTGGGGACAGTGCTGGACTCCCTGCTGATGGCTCTCATGGAACTAATCAGCATCATCGCTGTGCCAAGCCAGTGAGGCTAGAATCCGCCTGAGCTGGGCAAAGCAGGGACTCCAGGGCCTGGGACAACCCCACTGACTGGGGAGAGGGACGCCAGCACAGCCACAAAGCATCCAGGCCTCCTGGGACCCGGACACACAGGGAAAGTCCCAGGCACCCCTGAGAGAAGAAGGATCAGAGACCCCCAGAGCCGACTGGAGCCCAAGCTGAACATGAGCAGGCGGGGGTCCAGCTCCTACTCTCCTCACCCTCCATCTCCGTGCTCCCCACCTCCAGGGGGGTCTAGGAGGGATGGTTGCAGGGAGGGGTCTGCTGAGAGCTCACAGAGAATGGGGGCAGAGGGAGCAGAGGGTTTCCGTCACCACCTGGATAGGATGTCCAGTGAGAGGGAAGGACTCGGAGAACATCTTGGCTACCCCGGTGAGAGTGTGCGCTAGAAACAGGACATGGGCCAGGGCAGAGGCTTACAGCAGTGGAGCCAGGATCCCTGGAGCAGGCACTGGGGAGCCACGGATGGTTGCAGATCACGGGAGTTACAAGCACACCACAAAACTTTGCATCTCTTAGGCTCAGTCTGGCAGAAGCAGCCAGGGAAGGGTTCTAGGGCTGGGTGCAGACATGACCCTGAGGCTGAACAAGAATAGCCCAATGGGGACAAGGGCCAGAATGAGAAGGTGAAGGGAAGTGGCCTGAGGACATTGATTGGGTTCCCAGCTGGGAGGACAGGGACAAAGAGGGGGGGCCCTGCAGAGGTGGGGAAGGAGAGCAGACAGGGAGGAGGTCACCTAGGACTTTGGGGTTTTCATGGAAATTGACCCCACAGGACCAGGGCTGGTCTTCGTGCCCCTGCACCCCAGGGACGGTGGTCCTCTGTTCTGATTAGACCCTTTGGGGCCACCGGACCTTCCCCAGGGAACTCTGGTTTCCTGTGGTTCTTGCCACCTTTTCCAGGACTCACTCCTCCCCACCAAAACTTCTGCTCAGCTGTGCCCACCTCCCAGGGAGTCTCCTCTTTCTCCAGATTCCCTGCCCTGACCTCTCTCAAGCATCACCCCAGGTCCCTCCAGGGCCACGGGGCAGCCCCCAGCCTCCTGCCCTTTGGCTGGCTGATACTCCACTGTTCTTCCCAGGGCTCCCGCTGAGGTTGGGGGCAGCCCCCCCCCCAGCCCACCTGGCAGGAGGGCAGCCAGTCCCCTTCCCGCAGGCCCCACGCCTCAGTCCCCACCCTCCTCACCCGGGAAGAGCCCATCTGTCAGCAAGACTGTCCCGTTCCCTGTGCCACAGGCAATTTTCCATGTGCTGTCTTTATAGGAGCACATCACCACCTCCGCACCCACGAGGGAAGGCCTGGCTAACTGTCCTCAGATGCACAAAGGTTGGGCAGGGGGACAGTTTCTTCTAACTCATGCCTGGGTGTCCCTTGAGGCTCCCCCTGTCTGGGTGGGACACATGCTGCTCACATATGTGAAACCTGGTCCAGCCACGTCTGCCGCCTCCCTCCTGAACGGAGTCATTAAATGTTGGAAAGGGTCCTCTCTGGTTCCAGGGCAGACAGTCCTGTGGGAGTGCCCCTGGGTGATCTGGGAGGCAGCGGCCCGAGCCCTTCACCAATGTCAGCGCCTGCCTCTCCTCCACTGCCTGGAACCACTCCCGCTCATACTCAGGGGCCCACGTGAAGTGGCTCTGAACTGGAAAGGCCCTGGGAATGGGCAGAAACCCCAAAAAGAGCGATACTAGAGTGAGGACATTATTTTTATCAGTGGGTTTCTGATAAAAGGGGACTGGGAAGCCAGGCGTGATGGTGCACGCCTGTAATCCCAGTACTCGGGAGGCTGAGACAAGAGGACTGTAGGTTGGAGGCCAGCCTCAGAAACTAAGCGAGACCCTCAACAACTTACCATGACCCTGTTTCAAAATTTAAAAAAAGGACTGGGGGTATAGCTCTTGGGTATGATGTCCCTGGGTTCAATCCTTAGTACCAAAAAAAAAAAAAAGGCTGGGGTCTCAATTTCTCTGGTCAAGAGTGGACATGATAGCCTGGAGGACACAGGGTTGGGCTATGTGCCACCTCTTGGAGGGGACACCCTGGTCTCCCAGGGCCTTACGGCTCCTCTGTAAGGAAGGCCAAACAACCTCCCCTTTAGACACAGGTGTGATGCGGACACTGTGGGATGTCTTCAATGAGGCAGGCAAGGCTTCGTCTTGTTCAGGAAGCCGCTATCATCCCTTGACGGACCTCGCCCCAACAAACAACTCAGAGGCGGTGAGACTGGACAACCAGCCCCTTGCCAGGCACAGGTCGGTGGTCTCACGAAAGCCAAGCTGTCAACTCAGAAATGAGCCCATTTCCCAGAAGCCCCCTGAGAGCAGCCAGAGCTGAGCTGAGGGGTCTCTGTGGGGGTGCAACACCCCCAGGCGGGCTCAGAGGCACTGAAACCACTGGCCTGGCAGTCAGGCTGGCTCAAATGCGCTCACTCTGTCCTTCATGCCCTCTTGCTACTCCCGTTCCAGGGACGCTGGCCCCAGGACCCTTCTTCGCCCTTGATTATCCCCTCCTGATGTAAGGCACATTCACAGGACTTGCAGTTGACTCAAAATCAGAGAGGACAATGCCTTAGGAACACAGGGAGGCCGCGGGAGGGGCAGTCGGCCCCGCAGTGAGGGCGGGAGTGGTGGACCGCAGAAGGGCAGTGCTCTGAAAATATCAGGCTATACACGCTGTGCCAGGGGCCAGAGATCCCGCTCCCCACAGCCCCGGAGATGTGCTCAACCTCTGGGGGCTGGATGGACACTGCACGAGGAGAGGCCCCTGCAGTCCCCCCAAACAGGCCCACAGCCCAGACTCCATGCTGTGAGAGCCCTGGGGAGGGCATCCCGTCAGCCCTGGTGCCCTGGGCTCTGGGGCAGCCTCGATGCCCGGCATCCTGCACGGCCAGGAGCGGCCCCGATGCAGGCGGTTCAGGCCCGGGGCCTCCCGTGGTCGCCTCCCCCACCACGCAGCCGGATGGCACCGTCTCCTAATGCATCTGCCTGTTTACATTCCCCCAACGAAAAGCAGCTTTGTTTATGGAAAAGAGCTATTTTGGTTCCACGTTTTCTCTCAACTCCTCCGACTCGCAGGCGGAATGGCTGCTGCTCTCTTGGGGGAGCCCAGAGGAGCCAGGAAGCCCAGCTCTTCTCCCTGGGGAAGGCACTGCAGGGCTCCCTCCAGTGGCAGGGGCACCACAGACACAGCACCATCTCCCCCCATGAAGGCTCTGGGGAAAGGACCTGGGTGTGAGCCGACGTCCAATTTGGGCAGGTGCAGCCTGGCCCGGAGGCAGAAGCATGGGGTCTTCATGAACTGGGGACTCAAGACGCTGTCCCTCAGCCCACCCTAGCCTCCCCTGGGCTCATCCACCAGGCCCTCCTCAGTGAGGAGTGTTCTAGACCCCATTTCACAGATGAGAAATTGAGATGCCCAGAGATAAAGTGGGATCCCCCAAATCACAAAGCTGCTGAGGGCCAGAATCGCCCCTGTGAACCGAGGATTTTGGTTTAAATTTCATATCTTTCCCCCCCATGCTGCCCCATGATGAGAATAGTAGATACATCCCAGGGGTGGTAGTTCACAGGTAGAGCCATTTCTATGAAAAATCACAGCAAACATTTAATCCAGTTTCAGGAGGCAGTGAGCAAAGTGTGAGTAGGAGTAATCAAGTTAAAGAACATGGGCACCTCTCCAGAAAGAAGCTGTCATTTTCTAAATGGGAACCCCAGAGCTCCAAAGGGCAGGAGGAAGCAAGCGGTATATCCCTTCAAGAAAACCCCAGAGGCCCATCTCATCTGCCTGCCCAGCCAGAGGCGTCTGTGGAATGCCCATCTATGGCCCCTACAGAACCCCTGCCTGCTCCCCCCACCCCAAGGTCCTGCTCGAAGCCTGCATGGAATCTGCCATTTCTAATGCACATGCGTCACCTGGACCCCCAAGGCAGGTCAACAGCTGTCACCATGACAACAAAGAAAAAGAGAAAGAAGATCTGCTGGAGGTGGAGTACCCACTAGAGCAGTTGCGTGACACCATCCTGGCCCTAGTTCCTCTGCTCCAAGAGGGGGACCACTAATGAGGGAGGGTCAGGGGGCACCAAGCTGGGAACAGCAGTGAGGGTGGGATTAGAGGAAAAAATGAGAGCCAAGAGTTATGGTGCATACCTGTAATCCAGTATTTGGGAGGCTGCAACAGGAGGATCCAAGGTTCGAGGCCAGCCTCAGCAGTTTAGCAAAACTGTCAGGAACTCAGTGAGACCTTATTTAAAAATAGCAAGGAGCTCTCCCCCACCTCCCCCACCCCCGCCCTGAATCAAAGCCATTGTCTCTTGTGCATCCACCCCAGACAGACATGAGGGGAGACACATTGCTCACTCAACCCTCAGGGACACGAGTGGAGGGGCAGAGCCTGCCCCAGCCAGGCCTCAGGAGGGAAATGTGACAGGGAGATGACACCTATTGTCTCCTCGTTAGCACCAGGGTCACTGGCAGTGTCTCTGGCAGAGCCAACGCTAGAAGAGGGAAATGTGCTCATGTGTCCTCGTGGCCTCCTGTCTCTGATGTTCTCCCCAGCCATGATTTCTTTATAGCTATTCTCCAAATGGGCAACTTGAACCAGGCTGTCCCTGGCTCCTGTGGACAGTGCCATGACCATCTGATGTCCAGTCCCTGCTTCCCTCCCATATCAGCAGGCAGGACAGAAACCAGTGACCAGGGTGCTGGGTGCCGAGGCTCCCAGGAGCCAACAATCCCTCACACTTTAGCACCACCCTTAAGGGCTGGGGATGTAGCTCAGTGGCAGAGCACTTGTCTAGAAGAAGAAAAAGCACAGCACTTTAGCGTCTGTGAGGGGTTTTCCCTCACCTCATCCCAATTCTCCCTTTGAGGGAAGGGACACGACTTCCCTGCTATCAGACACCAGGCAAGTATGGTGCTAGATCCATTGCTTTCCATTATCTCCTTAGCTCATTGCATTTCCCAAGTGTCCACCGTGTGCACAGTAGTGGCAGAGGCTTGGGTGGTCATAGGGCAAGGCCCTTGCCCGCAAGGAACATACCAGCTGGGAGACTCAAGCACAAGGACCTAGATAGTGAGGGGCTGTCCAGAGTCATCCTGAGGGAGGAGGACCCCTGTCCCTACTGCTCCAGTGGGCACTCACCTCCTTCCCACCCACACCCTCCTTGTGCCTCCAATCTGCTGGGCCTCCTCCTCACCTGGGAACATCTGCCCCTCTGCTCCTTGCCCATGGCTGTCACTTCCATCCAGCCCCTGTCCCTGGCCTCTACCTCTACCACCCAGTCCCACAGGCAGCAGGGATCCCACTGGAACCCAGATCAGACCCTACTCCTGGCCCACCTAGTTTAGGTTCTGTGATGGTTCCTGTTACCCAAATAACCCTGATTCCTCGGCCTCAATTTGAAGCTAACACAAAAGCAACCCTGTACTGCAGGAATTCTCTGCCTGGCATCAGAATTTGGAACCTGCCTCTTACTCTTCTCACCAGACCAAATGGGATTCATTCCTTTTGCCTTCCCAAATACCTCTGAATGCTCCTCCTGTGTCAGAGAAATCCTCCTCCCGATGAATTACATCCACCCTCCCAGACTCTCTTGCAGCTAGGACTAAATCCAGGCTCCACTAGTCAGACGTGGAAGTGGAGGCCCAGGAAGCAGATGTCAAATGACTGAATGAGCCAGAGAAGGAACATATTTCCCCTGGAAGAAGCCAGAAGTTTCTCACTCAGGGAGAGCCAGGAGGGAAAAGAGTGGTTGCCAGGTAGCCCTGCGTCTTGGTGGGCAGCCCCTGCCCCTACTAGGATTCCCCCAGGCCATTGATAACCTGCTCAGCTCATATCTGTGCAAAAGGCATGTATGGGGCCGGCCAATGCCTGCTGCTCAGCTACTGGAGGTTTATTAGCCAATTCAAAGGAATAATACTTCCCAGGAAATAAATCTGGAGCCGCTGACTTGCTTCAATACCTCCTTTATCTCACTATTGATTCCCATCTAGGAGGCTTAAACCTGGCATGGCTGCCAGGAACAATTGTACTGCACATGTCAGGGAATCAGGCTGTGATAGTCACTTCCCCAGCAGCTGAGATAGCCCATTCCTTTGGAATCACTTCCTCCCCTAACATGGACAGGCGGAGGGGAGTTTCCCAGGGGCCTCTTAGAGGGAATCCAGCAGCTCCAGGCCACCAGCCCAGCTGTTCTGCTGTGGCCTCTCAGTCTGAGAGGCCAAGTGCAAAGGGCTCTGCCCCTTCAGGCCACAGTCACCCAAGGCTCACACCCTGGTGCTGCAAGCTGAGGTCAGCAGGGTCACGCTGACGCTGAGGGGCTGCACTAGAATGCTCCACAGCCCACCCCAGACCGTGGATAGTGGAAGAAGTCTGTGACCTATTGTGATCGGGGCAGAATTGGCCCATCTCATCACTGCCCATGACCCAAGTGCTTTACCAAATTTCACTTTGGAGAGTCTCAGCTTCTTGCTGGAGGCACCGCAGTCCTTCAGCTCAGCCACCAGATGTGCAAATCCTTGTCCTTAGTTTCCATCCTCAAGCCCACTCACTCCAGGCATTTGTGTGGGAAGAAGTGTCATTGATGCTCAGAGAGACAGGGGGATCTGCTCGGCAATTACAGGAACCAATTACAATCCTTCTCCCTGATGTCTCTGTCATCTCTGCCCCGGTGCTTCCCCCTTCTTCCTCTTCCTTCCTCTCGAATCCTGCCTGCTATTAAAGCAGAACTGCCCAGCCCCTGGAGGGCTGCCTTCTTTTCTGGTGGTGGTTGGGGGGGGGGGGGATTCTGATCATTTTTCCCAAACAAGAAGAATTTGCTTCTAAGCAGAATTTGGTGCCAGTTGTGAAAACAATGGATTTTTATCTCACTATGCTGGTACGGCGTCACCTTCCTAGCCCAGCTTCTGGTGCCTCTCACATTCCGAGGGCCTAGAACTAAGCGGAGCACAGATCCAAGCCTCATGGAGTTGGGGGGAGGTGGGCCCTAAGAGCCAAGCGGGACATGCTGGGATGGGATGGCACACACAGCCCTGGGGTGGACAGATGAGTGCAGCTCCCTCTACCAGCAGGAGCCAGAGAGGACTTCGCCAAGCTGGTGATGGGAGAGCTGGCCTTGAAGAGGCTTCAGCGAGGAGAAGGTGGCTGGGACCAGGTGGACTATCCATTCCTCCTCAAGACACTGCTCAGGCTGTGTACTTATCACTGGCTTTAGTGTCTGCCTCCACCAGGGACTGGGAGCTCCCAAGGGTGATGGGTGGGAACAAGTTCAATCCATCTCAGGCCCTGGGAGGAAGAAGAATGGGGCAGGAGCTACAGCGACAGCACAGGGTCCCTGCCTGCCAGAAGCCACGGGATCCCTGAGGCCGACACAGAAGGCCCAGGAGCTGAATTTCTATCCAGCATGTGTTAGTGGAAGTGAGGACTGTAAGTGGAAAGTGAGTGGGCCTAGGTGGTGGGTGCTACAAAAGGACTTATTTTATGAACCCAGGGGCATTCTACCTCTGAGCTACACCCCCAGCCCGATTTTATTTTTTATGTTGAAACAGGGTCTTGCTACATTGCCGAGGCTGATCTGAAACCTGTGACCCTCCTGTCTCAGCCTCCCAAGTACTGAGATTACAAGCATGTGCCACCATGCCTGGAAAAAGGACTTTCACATCAAGCATCTGGGATCCACCAAAAATCCCATGGCAAACCCTAGGCTTCGAAGGGGACCAAGATCTCACATCAGTTGGGAAGATGCCTAGCACCTATGTGTCCAGAGCCTAGTGTAGACCCCACACTCCACCCACGGCCTCACAGAACCGAGAAAGAGGGAGGCCCTGTGAAACACATGGTATCCCCCACACACACTGTGCACTGTGCAGGGTTATTATTAGTCTGTAGGTTTTCTGTCCCCTCAATCTCCTGGTTCTTGGGACTTGCAAAATAGCGAGAGTGGGCAGCATGTAGTATAACAATTAATTACATGCTGCCTTGCATTGTTCTCTAATTACTGTTTCAGGCTTGTGAAACTGCTCACCTGCACTGGGCCCAGAGCACAGAAAATGGACCTTCTGCACCTTCTCTGGGCTTTTAGCTCCCAGCAGCACCTACCCCTATACCTGGTACACAGCACACCTTCAGACACAGCAGGAATCAGCTGGCTGGTTTTCGCCTGGACTACACTTCAAATCATCTGGGAGGTTTAGAAAACACTGCGGCCCTGGCCCTATTCCAAGGATGCTGATTTAATTGGCTGAGCAGGGACCCAGACACCAGGATTATAATAAACTTTGGACATGGATTATAATAAACTTTGCATATAATAAACATGCACAAGATTATAATAAACTTTGCACATGGTTCTGATACAGAATGAGGGCTCAGAATGCTATTTCTTGCAAAAAAAAAAAAAAAATGCAGCAAAGTTCCCTGTGAAGTGTGTACCTGGAAGGCTGGTGCTTGGTACTAAGCTATATCCCATTTCAGACTTCGCCTGCCTCGATGCCTTCAACTCCTTGCTGCATCAGATGACTCCTTAATTTCAATGTCCAGCCTGGAAAGAGTTGAGGCTCCACAGACTCAACCATGGGATGGAGCTAACCTGTAGGCCCGCAGGGATAGATGCGTGCAGCCCAGAGCTCACTATCAATGATGGGCAACCAGCTTGAACTAGCTTGGACAGTAGAAGGATGTGAGATCTCTCCTATAGCTTTGGAGTACGCATAGGCACAAGGGGTATTTGGCTCCAAGGCTCATTATGCCACCAAGAACTCCATCTCTTTATGATAAAATATTCTAGGAAAGGACTGTGGAGTAACCTGGTCAAGAGCCCACCCAGTGCCAATCTTCTGAGGCCAGGTGTAGGGTAATGTAGTACAGGTATGGGGTCAGGTAGCACAGGTGTCACGTGTCTACTTCTAACCTGGAGACACAGGAACTTCCATTTAAGATGGTTGAATAAAACCAGATTTCAACAATCTCTCTTCCTCCAAAGACTAACCATTTGTAATGTTGGAAAAATAAGAACAGGGACTGGGGATGTGGCTCCATGATAGAGCGCTTGGCTAGCATGAACGAGCCCCTAGGTTTAATCCCCAGGACGAAGAAGAAGAAGGAGGAGGAGGAGAAAGAGGAGGAGGAGGAGAAACATGCCTATAATCCTAGCACTTGGGAGGCTGAGAGGAGGATCGCAGGTTGGAGGCCAGACCCAGCTACTTGGCAAGACCCTCAGCAACTTAGTGAGACCCTGTTTCAAAGATGAAAAATAGAAAAAGGGCTGGGAGTATATCTGGAAGGTAAAATGCCCCTGGATTCAATCCCCAGTGCCCCCAAAATAGGTTATTGGTCATTGAGAGGAGTAATACCTTCCTCATATTAACTCTCTTGGGGCTAGGCTTTTTATTGCAAGAACAGGCGGTTATGAAGCGAGTTCTCCTGTCCTGTTTGCTATATTTCTCACTTGCTTTTCCACTTTTCTACCACATTAGGGTGCAGGGTAAGGTCCTCATCAAATATGGCCACTGATCTTGGACTTCCAGCCACTAGAATTGTGAACTGAATGATCTTCTTTCCCTTATAAATTCCTCGGTCTCAGCCATTCTGTTATAGCAGATGATGATAGACCAAGATGTCCTCCGACCTCTCCAGCCCATCTTCCAACCTCCTGCTGGCCTCCCCTCAGCTGAACACAGAACTGGGAGGCAGAGCAGTCCTGGGGGCTGCAGTCTGCAGAGGCCGGTCTTCCCCGCACAGAGCTGGTGGAGAACACATCTGGAGGAATCAGTGTGAAACCACCACCCAAATGGCTTATACTCCACTCCAGTTCCCAGAGTCACCTTAAAGTCACCCTTAAGACCCCCATTTGTCCCTCACCCACATTCCGCCACCAACTCCTACTGACTTCCCTTTGTTTTTTTTGTTTTGTTTTTGTTTTGCTCCTGAGAATTGAACCCAGGGGCATTCTACCTCCAAGCTACACCCCCAGCCCTTTTTTGTTTTTTTGAAACAGAGTCTCACCAACCGTGGTGGCACACTCCTGTAATACCAGTATTTGGGAGGCTGAGACAAGAGGATCACAGATTTAAAGCCAGCCTCAAAAACAACAAGAAACCCCAGCCAAAAAAAAAATAATAATAATAAAAAAAAAAAACAGGGTCTCACCAACCATGGAGGCACACATAATCCCAGCATTTGGGAAGCTGAGACAGGAGGATCACAGGTTTGAGGCCAGCCTCAGAAACGTAGCAAAAGCCCCTCCCCCCAAACCCCCCCCCCCAGGGTCTCACTGAGTTTCTGAGGGTCTCCCTATGTTGCCTCGAACTTGCAATCCTCCTGTCTCAACTTCCCAAGTACTAGAATTACAGATGTGCTCTACCACGCCTAGCCCTTCCCAAACATTTCTAGAGTTTGTTCCCTGCTCTGTCTCTCTGTGGTTTGAGCCTCCATTATCAGGCCCTTGCATAATTGCAGTTATTTTCCAACTGGCTTCTCAGGGCAATCAAATCCACCTCCCAAGACTCAGAGGACTTGACCATGGCCCTTCCCAGCTGAAACCCTCCCCAGGGGCCCCCACTGCTGCAGGAGAGCAGGCAGCCTCACCCTGCATTCTCTGCAGCTACGGACCTGCTCCAGCTGGATTGCAGCAAGAGCAGCCAGGTGAGTGACCAGCTGGCTAAGGAATGTGGGTCTCCTCCCTTGGGCCATGGGAAACCAAAGGTGTTTTGAAAGCAAGCATTTCACTTTAAGATAATTTCAGACTTTCCAAAAATTGCAAAAATAATATAAAGTACCCCCAGTAGTACATATACACCCTTTATAAAGATTCGCCAAATGTTAGCATCTTATACAGTACAATGAGTCAAAAGTAGGAAATACTGTTACTTAATCTACAAACCTCATTTGAATTTCTCCAGTTGTCTCACTATATCCTTCTGGCCCAGATATGCTGTAGAATCACTTTACTTACAGTTGTTAAGAGTCTTCAGTCTCAGCTGGGCACTGTGGTGCACACCTGTAATCCCAGTACTTGGGAGGCTGAGACAGGAGGATTACAGATTCAAGGCCAGTCTCAGCAATTTAGCAAAGCCCTCAGCAACCTAACAAGACCCTGGCTAGGTGCATAGCTTGGAGGTAGAATGTTCCTGGGTTCAATCTTCAGTACTACAGGGAGGGGGAAAAGTCTTCAGTGTCCTTTCATCTGGAGCAGGACCTCAGTCTTTGATCTTGGCACTTTTGAACAGGACTGGCCAGTTGTTTTTTAGAATGCCCCGCCGTGGCTTTGTCTAATGTTTTCTCAGATGAAGTTCAGATTCCTTTTTTGTAAGAATACCACAAAAGTGAAATTGTGTCTTTCTCAGTGCATCATACCAAGAGGCACAAGATGTCAATTTATCCCAATATTGGTGATATTAATTGTGACAACTGAACTAAGATGCCTGCCAGGCTACGGGTGTGGCTCAGTGGTAGAGTGCTTACCTGGCATGCATGAGGCCCTGGGTTCCATCCCCATGACCCCCCCCACCCCACCCCCCCAAAAAAGCAAGACATTTGCCAACTTTCTCCAATATAAAGTAACTGTTTTCCCCTCTTTTAGTAATAAGTATCCTGCAGGAGAAATACTTTGCTATGTAAACATCCTGTTTCTGACATTAAAAACCCTTAATGATTCTTACCTCAATGATCACTGTGGCATGTACCAAATGGTGATTTTAAAGTTCCTCATTCTTTCTGCATTCAGTCCAGTAGTTGGAATTCCACTGTAAGGAAAAGCAGAGAGTCCACCCAACCAGATGATCTCCAAGGACCAAAACAGCCCACCTGACATATTCCAAATCATATCCCTGATAATAGTTTGTATCAAGAACCCTTATAACTCAATAATAAGACAAACCACAAAAAAATATGTGGACAAAGAGTCTGAATAGATATTCCTCAAGAGGGCTGTGGATATGGATGAGTGGTAGAGGGCTTGCTGAGCATGCATGAGGTCCTGGGTTCAAGCCCCAAGCACCACAAAAACAAACAAAGCAGCAACCTCACTCCCTGCTGCCACACAGTGGGAGGACTCCCCAGCCCCTCCCAGCCCTGAGTCCTGGGTGCTCTTTGCATACAGTGGGAGCCAAGCAGAAGAACAGCACTGTCCCAGGCCCGGCATACCCGGCACGGACTTGCCAGGGTCTCCCAAGATCAAGGCTGGGAAGGTTCCTTGCTGCTTCCCCACCAGCTATCTCTCTACTCCCCAGGGAAATATCCCCAGCCAGACTGTGGTTTTGTGACTTGAAGTCCAAAGCCATGAGTCAACATAATCTACTTATCAAGACCAAAGGCTGCGGTCACTGTGTGTGGAAGAAACAGCTCCAAGGTCTTGGCGCCTTCATGCCAGAGGGCCGGGCCGCACCCTGGTGCCCACTGGGGCCGAGCTCATGGATCCTGCTAGAATAATCACTCGCTGCCTGGGCTCTACCTTTCCCACAGCCCTGCGGCTCTGCCACTTGGAGCCTGGGAGTCTGATCCTCCGCCTGCCTGTCTCGGACTCCTGATGGGTCAGCCAGGCCCGTCCAGGCCCATGCTGGGGCCTCTGGCTTCAACTCTTTGGCTCAAGTTTACATTACACTGTAAGACACAGCTTCAATCAAAGCCCCTTAGAGCCCTTTGATGGCTTCTGGGAATAGAGATGGAGCAGTTGGACCCAGCTTGATGTGGCCCCTGGAAGCCCGACTCCCACTAAGGGCCTCAGCGGCTCATGGTCACCATGTAGCCTCGCTGCAGACCCATGCATGGGTTTTGTTTCAGTTCCTTGGAGTCCCCGTCTCCTATCACCTCTGGACAACCCTCTCGTCTTGCTTTCCTGGCACCTCATTAATTAGTTCACTCACCCCTGCTAACACCCATCTTGACGGAATGGCCGCCCCTCCTGAACCCTGATGATCCCGAGCCCTCTGGGTCTCGCAGCACTGGTCAGAGCATCAGTAACACTGTGACTGTAGAGTTAACACTGTCTCCTCCTCCAGGCCACGCAGCGCCAGAGGGCAGGGGCCTGACTGCATTCTCTCGCTGACACCCTCAGAGCTGGCACGGAGCCTGGCACGTGGAGGACGTTCAAAAAGCCTTTGTAGACACGATGAGAGGACATTGTCACAGAGTCTCTCTTGAGCTGGCTCCTGTCTTCAGCTTCTTGAACTATGTCATCCCCCCACCCCAAACATAAATCAGATCAAGGCCCTTCTCTGCCAATAACCCCTCCAAGAGCTTCCCACTGTGATTATAATAAAATGCAAATTCCTGGCCATGGTCAACAAGCCCCCTCGGGTCTGGTCCCAGCCCCTCTCCCAGACAGCACAGTGGGGAGCCCTGGGAAGAGGCTAAGCAGAGAGGCTTCAGCCCTGCTGCACTGACACTTTCTTTTTGTTTATTTATTGTTTTTGTTGTTGGTTGATACTGGGGATTGAACCCAGGGGCATTCTACTCCAAGCTGCACCCCCAGTCCTATTTTATTCTTAATTTTTTTTTTTTTTTTTTTTTTTTTTTTTTTTTTTTTTTTTTTTTTTTTTTTTTGTGGTACTAGGGATTGAACTCAGGGGCATTCTACCTCCGAGCTACACCCCCAGCCCTATTTTTTTAATTTTTTGAAACCGGGTCTCACTAAGTTTCGGAGTGCCTCACTAGGTAGCTGAGGCTGGCCACGAACCCGGATCCTCCGGTCTCAGTCTCCCGAATGCTGGGATTACAAGCATGCGCCACCACGCCCGGCTTATTCTTAATTTTTAAAACAGGATTTTGCTAGGAGCCGGGGGTGGTGGTGCATGCTTGTAATCCCAGTACTTGGAAGGCTGAGACAGGAGGATTGCAGGTTCGAAGCCAGCCTCAGCAACTTAGTGAGGCTCTCAGCAACTTAGTGAGACCCTGTTTCCAAATAAAATATAAAATAGGTCTGGGGGCCCAAAGGTAGAATGCCCCTGGGTTCCATCTCTAGTACCATACACACACACACACACACACACACACACACACACACACAACAAAACAAAAACCCAAAAAAAGCAGGATCTTGCTAAGTTGCTGAGGGTCTCACTAAGTTGTTGAGGCTGGCCTCGAATCTGCGATCCACCTATTCCAGCCTCCCAAGTAATGGGATTATAGGCGTGTGCCACCATGTCCTGCTTGCACTGACACTTTTCCTGCTTTGTGCCCCTTGACTGCTCCAAGTTCATCTCCATCTGCTCTGGTGCTGGGCCACATCAATCAGAAATGGACTACATGTTGAAGATCAACTGCCTGCTGTTCACAAGCAGAGGGGTGGGTGGGAATCCGCCCTGGACCAGGAGACCTGTTTCAACCTGACATCCACTGGAATTGCCAGCACACGGTAAAAAAAAGGGCCAGGTCAACTTTGAGTGAAAAAAAAAAAAAAAAAAAAAAAAAAAATATATATATATATATATATATATATATATATATATATATATAATTTGATGGGGTACTGGGGATTGAACCCAGGGACATTCTACCTTTGAGCTACATCCCCGGTCTTTCTTTCTTATTTATTTATTTATTTATTTATTTATTTATTTATTTATTGTGGTACTGGGGATGGAATCCAGGGGCCTTCTACTTCTGGACAACACCTCCAGCCCTATTTTTAATTTTTTATTTTGAAACAGGGTCTCACTAAGTTGCTGAGAGCCTTACTTAGTTGCTAAGGCTGGCTTCAAACCTGTCATTCTCCTGTCTCAGCCTCCCAAGTACTGGGATTACAAGCCTCTGTCATCATGCCTGGCCCTTTTTATTTTGAAATGGGGTCTCACTAAGTTGCTGAGTCTGACCTCAAATCTGGGATCCTCCTGCCTCAGCCTCCTGGGGTTACAGGCATGTACCACCACACTTGACTTGAGTGATTTTTATTCTTGTTACTACAGATAATGCACCCCCTTACCACCTGTGCTGGGAAAAGACAGCTGGCATCCCACCAGCCCCTGGCCACATCTCTGCTCCGAGGGACAATGTCCGTCATTCATTTTTCTCTTGGTCAGGTGCAAGAACAAGGAAGACATGATCTCATGGTCACCCATGGGGCCATCCACCTGGATGAGGAAGGCACAAGCATGACTTTCTTGTCACTCCCTCCCCCCCACCACCCATAGCTAGTGAAGACAGTCATTTCCTGCCAGGGAGGGGAGTAGAGACTCAGTCACTTGGTCACAGGGCTCCACACGCCAGGTTTTCTGAAGCGGGGCTTGCGAAGGGCTGGCACTCACATACCCTCTGGCAGCTTCCTCTGTGACAAGCATGGGCATTCTCAAAGTTGGCAGTCCTGTGGGACCCTTCCTCAGAGCCTTCGAGGCTGGGCTGGGTGCTGGGGAGCCATGAGAGATGCAGCTTGCAGAGGGTGAAGATAAAACAGAAAGGGCCTCTGAGCATTCTTCTTCAGCTGTTCTTTCTACCAAGCATTCCCCTTGCCCCCAGTCTGCCCTGTCTTCCCTTTCAGGGAGGTCAAGGCCTCTGCATTTTGGAGGCCAGTAAACAGGAGCCACGCCAGAGCCAATGGAAGCTGCTGGTCAGACTGCAGGGGGGCTCTGCAGTTTGCCTCTCTGGGAACACCTGCATTCCGGACACCTCTTCCCCCTGTAACAGAGAGGAATGAGTGACATCGGAGAGAAGAGACTGGATTGGGGCCTGGTGTCAGGAAGGATCAAACAGGGCCCTGGATAATCACCAGTCAGGCAGTGGAAATGCTTATGAACTGTAAAATTTCAACAGAAACACAAGGGAAAGGAAACGCTGGCCAAGTGGGCAGAGAAACCTTGGCCTGGAAAACAGCCTTCTGGTCCAGTTTCCGCAGGGGGATTAAAGACAGATTCGGCCACTCACATCCAGCTCTCGTTAGGGGCCTGCCACTGTCCTGGGCATTATTAACACCCACACCATGATTCATTCTGTCCTCACCACAATCCCGAGGGGGTGGCTGATCACGTCCATTTTACAGGTGGTGGGACCATCTCAGAGGACAGCCATGACCATGTAAGGCAGCCAGGCTCTCAGGGAAGCACGAAGCCTGATCTCTCCCCACCCCCCTTGGCAGTTCCCTACTCTGACTCCTCTCACAGGCCCCTGGGGCTTCCCGCTCCCCACCTGCCCACAGGCCTGTGGCCTGCTACTGCTGGCACAGCCCCCGCCCTCCACCATCCCCATCCCTGAACGTTTTGTAAGAAGGGAGAAGCCAGGAACTTCAGGCCCAACATGAAGGACATTAGTAGGTGTTAGAAAAAAAATAGTTGAGTGTGAAATGAATTCCTGCAACCTCCTAGGCATGCTGGAACCTTCATTTCACCATCTGACAAGCCCACAGCTAATAAATCAAAGGTGGCCAGGGCTGCAATGACCAAAACAGAGATGGAGCTGGAGCTGCATGAAGCCACTGAGGGCCAGGAAGGGACTACACGCGGCCACCTGCCCCTCCCCTGTAGCACCGGCTTCTTGAGCTCCCCTGGGTAGATCCAGAATCAGAGACGGCTCCAGGAGGGATGGTCTCACAACCAGTGCTGGGTCCCCAGCCATAATGAGCTTTCAAACCTTCTGGAAAGACAGGCCAGCTTGAGGGTCTCCAAAAAGATAGACCTCCTACTTGGCAAAGCCTTTTTCTGGGACATATTTCTGGCCAAATGAGCCCCACCCCATGCCTTCTCACCCTAAGTCCCTCTGAGTGACCCAGGCAGGGATTCCAGCCCATGGAGCAGGAGAGTTTTCTTTGAGCTCACATCCTCTCTGAGCCCCAGCATATTGAACTTGTACCTTCAGGCACATTTACAACCTGACTACTCTTGCGCTCATATGAGGTCTACTCTCCTGGCCCGGCCCACCTTGCATCCAAGCTCTGTAAATGTGAGGCTTGGGTCTAGCCTAATTTTTGCATGCCAAAAGACTGGCCCAGGCCCAAGCTATAGAATGAAAGAAGAAAGGGAGGAAGGGAAGCAAAGAGGGAGATGAAACAAGGAAGGTGGCATCCTTCTACAGGGATTTGGGATTTTCCTCCAAGGAGGCCACAGTGACAATGGAAACCATTCAGCAAATACTTTTAAGTTCCTAGCATGCGCTCAGCACTGTTACGGACTCTGAAGGAAAGCAGGGGACAAAGTGAAGCCCCTGTTCTCACAGCGCTTCCATTCTAGAACAACTTCCCAAGGGGGCAGCTGTTAAGGCTCTTGGGATGCAAGTGACAGAAGCCCAGCTAAAACAAGCTTAAGTAAAAATGGGGAGAGGAATTTATTTAAGCGTCCCAAGTATCAGTCAAGTAGGGGAGATGCTGGCCCTTAGGTCCGCAGGAGCCAGGCCCCTGCATGCCTCATAGCCCTACATGCCTGTGGGCCAGTCTCCTTTGCTCCCTCTACAGATTCCTCTCTCCAAGAGCAGGAGGCACAACTACTTGAGCTTCAGACTCACTTCCTCAGAACTCCATGACAAGAATAGAAAAGGGATTTTGCCTTCCCCTAGTCCAGATTGTAAAGTCCCAGGGGAAGATTGTGATAGGCCCAGGCATGTCATGTGACCACACCCAGTGGACCAATCACTATGGCCAGAAGAACTGGATTTGTTAGAAGCAGCACAGAAATGGTGCAGGACAGGGAGTAACAGATGTCTATCACACGTGGGTATTATTTTATCTGCTTCTCATATCATCTCTGGGGTAAAGGGCAAGAAGAGAGTATAAGTACTATGGCCCCATTGTCTGGTTGAGAAACTGAGGCCTCGAGAGCTTTCTCTCATCCTAATAACTGAGAAGTGGAGCCTGCTCCTGCCCAAACCCAGCCCCCCAGTGGCCAGGCCACTAAGGCCCCTACCCCAAAAGGAAATTCAACCAGGGTTTAATCCCTGCTGGGATTGAAGTGAGAAAAGGAAAGTGGATTTCAAATGTTTTGAGCAATTTCATCAAAATTGAAATGGCATTTCCTAGCACCTATCTCAGTACAATCTGTGCAGAGAGAGGCAAGAAGTTTTGTTTAGCTGAGAATCTCAGAGCCCTGCATGATAGGATGGAAAGGGCATTTAGAATATCGTCCACTCAGGTGGAAATTCACACAAGACTGGAAATAGGATATTATCAAGAGCCAGGCTCTCTCTATATATTGGGAGAACATGTATTCCCCATCCTGAAGGCTCCTTTGAGAGTAAGAAGTGCCCTCAAAACCTCCTGCTTCTCCGTGCACTTCCCCCTCCCCAGGGAGGAGGACAGACTCATCTGATTGGTGGATTTGGGAGAAGGAAGTGACCATGCCTCTCTTGGTCCATTCTCGGCTTGCTCCTTTCCAATCAGCTGCCCACAGCCAGGGCGCCTTCCCATCCCAGGGAGCCCTTGCTCATCTCTCCATCAATTTGGGTTTGAACTTGGGAGGGGAATAGGGTTTATTTATTGGCCCACCTGAGTCCTTAGCAACATATGCTACTACAGTTGTCCAACAATACTGTGATTGAAACATTCTTCTTCCCATTTTATTTTATTATTTTAGTTCAGTTTATTGTTATTGGGGATTGAACCCAGGAGCATTCTATATCTGAGATCAACTCCTAGTCCTTTTTAATTTTAATTTTTTGTTTTGTTTTTGTTTTGAAACAGGATATCTCTAGGCTGGTCTCAAACCTGCAATCCTCCTGTCTCAACCTCCCAATCTTCTTCCCATTTTAAAGACAGGGACACTAAGGTTAAGCGACCTGAGACCACCCAGCTAGTCAGGGATAGAACCAGGACTCAGGACCAGAGCCTGGGCTCCGAACCTCTCTAGAACTTGGGCTTGAGGCCTCCTGGTCCCCCAGTTCTCTCTGCATGGCACCTGGGTGGTCATCTCCCTTCATATGATGAACCCCAGTAAAGGCCATCAGAAGTCACCACTGCCCTCTAGGAGCTTGTGATAGAAACAGATACCCAGCTAAGGAACCTGTTTTTATACAAGACAACACAGCATCTCATGTATCCCTTTCTCATGGTGAATTCTGTCTGTATTTGGTGGTGCACACCGTAATCCTAGCACTTGGGAGACTGAGACAGAAGGATCACAGATTCGAGGCAATTCTCAGCAACTTAGTGAAACCCTCAGCAACTTAGTGAGACCCTGTTTCAACTAAAAAAATAAAAAGGCCTGGGGATGTATTTCAGAGGTAGAATATCACTGGGTTCAATCCCTAGTACAAAAAAAGGGGGCACCTTGTAACTCATTTAAAGTAACACTGTCTACCTGGCAGGGTTAGTGTATGAAAATCTAATGTAAAATATACATAGAATGATTAGATTGTGTGACCTTAGACAAGCCACCTGCCCTCTCTGGACTGTGGCTTCTTCATCTGCATCATTGGTGAAAAGATGATACCTAGCGAGGCAGGTTACATGAGGGTCATATAGGAAAGTTCTGGAAAGACTCTCTGCAATATGTCCAGCTCCAAACAAAGGCAAGGGGTTGAGATTTCTCCCTGTGCCCTACAGGAGCCCTAATGACCTCTCCCAGATTCCCAATCCCAAATCAGTGCTGGTCTTCTTGTCGTGGGGCCAGATGGCCACAGCCTGGTGGAAAGGGAAACTGGGAGCATTGGATGGCTGGGGACTCCAGCAGGCCAAGGACTGGCCCCAGATTTACCCTGGCTTCCCTAAATCAAGAAGGGACTGAGCCAGGCGTGGTGGTACATGTCTGTAATCCCAGAATTTGGGGAGCTGAGACAGGAGGATCTCAGGTTCGAGGCCAATCTCAGCAACTTAGTAAGACCCTGTTTCAGAATAAAAAAAAAATTAAAATAAAATAGGACTAGGGGCAGGTATCTCAGAGTTAGAATGCCCCTGGATTCTATCCCCAGTACCACAAAAAGGGGGGGAGGGCTGAGTAAACAGCTGTGGGATGAGTGTGATGTGTGCAGGAGCCTGTCAGTAAATAGATCTGCTTGCATTTGCTGAGTGTCTAGTGCTGGGTATTGTGAGCTAGACACTGTCCCTGCCCTGGGGAGCTTAGGGCCTGGCAAGGCCGGATATTAAACAACGCGAATTAGTATACTCCTTGCAGGCTGTGGCAGCGAGTTTGGATTTTATCTTAAGTCCAATGGGAAGGCTTCAAAAAGGTTTAAGCAGGGAGAAATGTGATCCGACCAACATTTGTTTCAATTACTCCGGCTGCTGTGTGGAAAAGAGATGGGGGGTGGAGTCTGCGCAAAGACCTCTGCGGGAATCAGGGCTATGGCCGTGGCAGCCAGGACGGTGGTGGCCATGCAAATGGTAAAAGGAAGTTGGAGTGGGGGGGGGGGCGACATTTGGAGGCTGGGATCTACAATGTCAGATTGGATGTGGAAGGCAAGGGAGAGGGAGGTGTCATGAATGATTCCCAGGTTTCTGGCCCGGGTGGAGATGGGGCTATTTCCTGAAATGGGGGAGAATCCAAGGTGACTTTGGGATGCGGGGACTCAGGCATTAAGTGCAGGGGCAGGGGGCAGCAGGAGACCTGTCTGGCCCTTGGGGGGAGTGGCAGTGGGTGGAGGGCAGATGAATGACCAAAGCACTCAGGGCAGGACAGGGCAGGTTAAGTGGGTCCCACTGCTACAGCCCCAGTCAGAC
This sequence comes from Graphiurus murinus, assembly GCA_004027655.1. Taxonomy (NCBI): domain Eukaryota; kingdom Metazoa; phylum Chordata; class Mammalia; order Rodentia; family Gliridae; genus Graphiurus; species Graphiurus murinus. Next base: position 43,999 of record PVLC010002629.1, on the reverse strand, counting down.
ACAGCTCTTCAGAGGACCCTGGGTCCAGACTATCCAGCTATAGGGACCTGGATGGCCCCACGCCATCCCTGTCCTCACAGGTCTGGAACCTTCCCAGGAAGACTTGGATCTATCCTAGCAGAACACATTCCTACAGGTCTCAGGGAGAGAAGAGGCACTGGTGGGGAGGAAGAGGGCAGGGGACGGAGGTGGCCCAGGGCAGACTCCAGGGAGGAGGCAAGAGGGGCACGGAGGTGTGGCCTGGAAGCCCCTCGCTGGATCTGTTTGCACAGCTGTTTGTAGGGCTGGGCAGGGGAGAGTGAGTCACTGAGTCCCCACTCACTGCTCCCCCTCCATGGAACCAGAGGACTCGATGACAAAGTCCCAGCCCTGGGAACCCTTGTCCTCTCTCCCTCCTCCCCGTCATCTGGCCAGGCCTCTATGAACACCCAGACACCCCCCGACCCCCAGCCACTTCCCTGAGCCTAGATCTGTGCCCTCCTCTCTCTGATCTCTCTGTTTTCCACCCCCCATGGCAGCCTGGACTAGAGTCACTGTTTCCGGTCCCCACCCCAACCACCAGATGGTGAACAGCCTGAGGATACAGATGGTGTCCTAGGCAGCTCTGCCATCTTTTCCCTGCCTCATCTCGCACACACTAGGCACTTAATCAATGTTTAGTGGATTGAATTAAAAGGTGCTAGCTGGGCATGCTGGCACACACCCATCATCCCAGTGATTACTCAGGAGACTGAGGCAGGAGAACCACAAGTTTGAGGACAGCCTCTGCAGCATAGGGAGAACCTGTCTCAAAATAAAAACAAAAGGGTAGGTCAGTGATAAAGCATCCCTGGGTTGAATCCCCAGTACTGAAGCCAAAAAGTGCTTAGTTCATATTTCTCAAGTTATAAGAGCAAGCATCTCTCCCCTCTCACCTCCCTTTCTTTCTTCTTCTCGTCTCTGTCTCATCCAATGCCCTGTGATATGATGACACTCAGGCCACAGGAGAGGGATGGCTTCTCTGGGAGACCCACCCCAGCTCTGGATGGTGGAGGGAATTTTTTTCTCACCAGGTTCCAGGTCTACAAAATGCACCAACCAGCCTGTCTCCAGCCCCAACACTTTGCTCAGCATGGCTGAACTGAAAATGATAACAGGTACTACTTATTGGGCACGCACAGTGGGTCAGGTGCCACGCCATCCTCTTCACTTTCATTATCTGTTAATCCTTCCAATAACCCCATGACAAGGGTGTGACTGTCCCCATTTCGTAGTTTTGAAGGTAGACTCAGAAGGTCGAGTGAAGCTGAAGTGGTGGCACATGCCTGTAATCCCAGTACTTGGGAGGCTGAGACAGGAGAATCACAGGTTCAAGGTCAGGCTCAGCAACTTAGAGATACCCTGTTTCAAAATAAAATAATAAATGAATGGATAAATGGCTGGGGAGGTTGTATCTCCGAGGTAGAAAGCCCCTGTGTTCCATCCCCAGTACAAAAAAAAAAAAAAAAAAGGTAGGCCAAGTGAATTCCCAGGACCTTTGAGTGACAAGATGGGTCTGTCTGACCTCAGGGTTTGTTCCTGGCTACTGTCCCCTCTAGGGGTCCCTGGGAAATGACCACATAGAGAAACTCCTAGGCAGAAACCAGAAGATTAGGGGCAAAAATCTCTCTCGTAGAGCTAGGACTTGGTGGCTGATCTCCCGAGCTCCGCCCATTGCCACATGGCTTCCAGAGATCTCCCCTCGGTGACCTGGGCTGGCCCCGGAGCCACAAGCACAGTTTCTAAAGCCCTGGAAAGAAAGATGCAACCCTCACATCAATGCAAGTAACGGTTTACCCACTTGGCTTCCTGTTAGGTTTTTTCTTCCTTCCCCCCAGGGGTGTCTCTTATCTTAAAGTTCTTAGGGGGTTTGTGCTGGGCTAGTTACCATTTAGTGACAGTTGCAGCCTTTTGGGAAAATGAAGAAGAAAAGCAAGATCAGGTGGGCCCTCTGTCCTCTGCATAGTCACCAGTGTCCAGACTAGGTTGGACATTCAGGCCCTAAGCAATCGGTGACCACAGCCCCCTCCAGCCACTGTCTTCTAACTGCCCCTTGATCTTCTAAATGGCACCCATTTAGGCAAATGAAAGTGTGTTGGGTTCTGCTAGTCTCTCCCCAACTGCAGGAACAGGCAGGGAGCTGCAAATAACCTGCCCAATAGATAACCCAGTGACCACAGGGTCAGAAGAGCTGATCTTGCTTTTGTCCCTGAATTGGGAGCTCTGGGTTATTCATGACTAATAAAAGTGAGAAGATCTTGTTGTAGAAACTGGTCCTTCTTCATACTCCTACCCCTTCCCAGTGCTCCTTGGAAAAATCCTTTGATGTTCCTCCATATGAGCTCCAGCTGATCCTGCAGCAGCTGCTGCTGCTTCTACCTCCCTCCCCACCCCTGGTACTGGGGATTCAACCCAGGGGTGTTCTACCTCCAAACTACAGCCCCAACCTTTTTTATTTTTCATTTTGAAACACAGTCTTGCTAAGTTGCTGAGGCTGGCCTTGATTCTGTGATCCTCCTGTCTCAGCCTCCAAAGTACTGGGATTATAGGCACCTGGATGCCTGCAGCCACTTCTCACAAGCATTCTGGGGCCCCCGTGGCATAGTGCAGTCCCAGGTCCTGGGTGCCACATCATCCAGAATGTTACCTTACCCTTGCCAATTTGTCCAGAACCCTGGTGACCTGGGGCCCCATCTGTACCTCACTCCTCTCAGATACCAAAGCCCCAAACTCAAGTTCCACTCAGTATAGTCGGGCTGCTCATCCTTCCTGCCATTTGCTCCTGCCCCAGATGCCTATCCACCTGGGGGACACCTACTCCTGCCCACACACTCCTCTGCGTGGCACCCTGGGAGGGCTAGGGGCTGGACTCCTGATCATCAGCTCCCCCGCCCATCCCCCTGGGCCTGTCCAGGGTCCAGGTTCAAGGCTGACCCACATGTGACCAACCTGGAACCTCTGTCCAAATCTTCCCAATAGATGCTGTGTCCCGGCAGCATAACAGGTGTGATGAATGAACGGAGGGCACAGAGGACTTGAGTTCACTCAGGAGACATTCTCCCATAGCAACCAGACATGGCAGCATGACCAAGCTCTGACCAGAGAAGGAAAAAGAGTTCTCTCCCCCTGTCACCTAGAAAAGGATTCTCGAAGCCAGCTGGGGCTCAGAGAGCCAGCCCCCTGGGCCCCTGACTTCAGTATGGTGCCACCAAAACACTCGGGAATGGTCCAGATGGGACCCACCGGACCCAGCACTTTGAGAGCAGGAGGAAAGCCAGTGCTGACTGAGCCTCTTTTTTCTTTTTTTGGTACTGGAGAGTGAACCCAAGAACATTCTGCCTCTGAGTGACATCCCCCAGCCCTTTTTGTTTTTATTTATTTATATACTTATTTTTGTGGTACTAGGGATTGAACCCAGAGGCATTCTACCTCTGAGATATATCCCCAGCTCTATTTTATTATTTTTTAAATTTTGAAACAGGTTCTCACTAAGTTGTGGAGGGCCTCACGAGGTTGTTGAGGCTGGCCACCAACCTGTGATCCTCCTGTCTTCAACCTCCCAAGTACTGGAATTACAGGTGCATGCCACTGCACCTGGCTGCCACAGAGCCTCTTAGATGCTGCCTCTGGTCATGAAGATGAAGAAGGCCAGGGGCCTGAAAAGCTACACTGAGTGTGGAGAAGGCACGAGAGCCCTGGGTGGGCTGACTCCATGCAAGCAGGCAGGCAGGGTGGTGCTGCCAGGAGGTGCTGGAGGAAAGAGGAGAGGGGCAGTTAAAGAGGCAGAGAGACTGACACCCTCAAATTGCCACAGTGAAGACACGTGAGAACCCCATATCTCCAGGGCAGTCGGTAAAATGGAGAAACAAGGGTTCTGGGAAATGGCCAGAAAACTGACCTTGTGAGAGCAGCCAGCATCATTCATTCATTTTCCCATTCATTCCTTCAACAAATGTTTATTAAGCATTTCCTAGGTATTTGTACTGGGTGGAGCTAAGAGCACAGTCTCTGGAACAAGAGGGTCTGAGTTCATATCCTTGATCTGCTTTTGGCAGCTCTGTGACATTGCTACCTGTCTCTGTGCCTCAACCTCCCCATCTATAAAATGGAATACCTGCCCCTTGGGCCTGGCCATGATGAAGATTGGGCCAAGGTGCACTTGGCCTTGCTCAGGAGACCAGCCCTGGGGTGTTGGAGGGCTGGGGCTGCAAGGACAGGGGCCTGGCAACCTGAGGGACACCAGGAGGGCTCCCATCTCCACCCGTGGGCTGGCCCTTCTCCCTACTTCAGGGCGGGGTATAGAATCACAGGTGACAAGCAGGGATCCTTAGAACATCCCCGCTGAATTAGGCCTTCAGGTCCAGCCACCTCGCTGTACAGATTGGGAAACCGACTTGGGAGCCGGGCCGCTCCGCGCGCCAGCCAGGGGGCGCCCGTCCCCGCCTCCCGGGCCGCGGCGGCCCGCGCCGGCTGGGGTCCCCCAAGGAAAACCTCTTAAAGCGCTTTTCCTTTCGCGCGAACTCAGCGCCTCCATCCAGCCGCGCGGTCTCCAAGGTGAAGCTCGCACAAATGCGTTACAGATGTGCTTCCTTCCAGTTTGGGCTACCGCTGCCCGCGGTGCCGGAGCGGCGGCGCGTTCCCGGCACGATCCAGCCCGCGTTTTCCATCCAGCCCGCCAACTTTTTCAAGCTGTAGTTATTTGATAATGATTTTTTTTTTAAACCTCTCCCAATAATTGTTATCCTCCCCGCCCGGTACAGCTTAGGTGATGGGCACAGACGGCAGACGCCTCCTCCTCCGGGCGCATGGCCCCAGCTCTGGAGTTAAGCCAGCCGTCTCCAAAGCCAAGCTGAAGAGGTGCGGGGGGGGGGGGGGGGGGGCTGGGTCAGGATGACCCCCCACCGCCCGGGCTCCCCTTGAGGTTTCAGCCCGTCCCCCTCCCCGGCCAGGCCACCTTTCCCAAAGCCCACACCAGAGTCCTGAACTGAGAGGGAATGCTGAGCACAGAGCGCAACACTGCAAGCATTTATTGGGCACCTACTGTATTCCCGACGCCCATGGCAGACCTCTGCTCCTTCTCCACAACCTTGATCCCTTCCCCTGGCCTCTGGAAATAATTAAGGCCAGCCCAATGGAGGCCTCTCATGGCCCCTTCTAGGAAACTCAGAAAACTGGCAGTGGATAGGGCCCCTGGGATCTCCCACGTCACCCAAGCAGGTGGCAAGTACCATTTGGAGTCACTAAATCCTATTTGGAGTCCCCCTACAAGGGAGAGGTGGCCAGGGACCAGCCCAGGTGAGCAGTCCCCTCCCCACCAGGCACCACATCTGTTTTTGATACTCACTCACAAGTGGTTTTGAGAGGAGCTCTTTGCTGGGGGAAGTGGGCCCAACCTCAGCTTGATTGCACCCCCAGAAAGCCCAGAAAGTTCTTTTGTTATGCCTGAGTTAATTTGAAGTTTTTAAATAAATGGGAGGTGGAATTTGGGTAGTCAACAGCAGGGGGTGAGGGAGAAGAAAGTGAAGGATTTAGCAGGCCTAGGGCAGGGTTGGGGTGCTGAGAGGAAGGGGGTGGGCTGGGGACTTGTCCTCTCTAGAGAGGGGCAGCCTTCATCTCCCCCTACGGTAGATCTCCTCAACCTCTGGAACCACCACCTGGCCCAGGGACATACATGATCAAAGAAATACTGATAACTAGCTAGGCATAGTAGCACACACCTGTAATCCCAATATTTGGGAGGCCAAAACAGGAGGATCACAGGTTTGAGGCCAACCTCAGCAATTCAGCTGGACCTTCAACAACTTAGTGAGACCTTGTTGTGAAATGAAAACTAGAAAGGGCTGGGGAGTGTTGTTTGGAGGTAGAATGCCCCTGGGTTCAATCCCCAATACAAAGAAATAATTAATTAAAATTTTAAAAAGAAACACTGGCAACTGAAGAACAGAAGGAAAGACATGGCAGCAACCCCAAGGGTCAGGAAAGCATTCTTGGAGGGGCCAAGGAGGGCCCAACTTGCCAACCGATAATGCCACCTCATCCTTCCCCAGATAAAGCCAGACCTCGAGTGTGACCTCCTGCACCCTCCTCCACCTGCCCCTGGACCAGCCTTCACTGACACCCACACCAGACCGGCTCCTGCCTTCACCTGGGCTGTGCAATAGGAGCCGTGTGTTACCTGCCCAGGAGCCACCCGTGGTTCTGGGACTGTTACCACCTGAGAGATGCCTTCCTCCTGGATACAGCTCTGCTACTGGCCACCTCCAGGCACCTAGAGCTCCACCATAGCCAGCCCCAACACACACTGCATTTCCCCAGTCCCTCCTCTGAAATGCGTGCACACACACACACACACACACACACACACACACACACACACCGTTTCCTTCCAGAGTCTCCACTTGGGCAGTGCTGGACCCGAGCATAGGTGCATGACACCAACAGAATCAAAGAGGAAAAAAATCAAGGTGTTTCATTGATGAAATTATCCAAAACATTCCAATCAAAAAAGAGGCTGCTTTGGCTTTGATATAAGTTTTATAGTTTAATGTTTAACAACTTCTTGTTGTTGTTGTTCTCTGCAGGAAGCCCAGGTCAGGGCCACCTCCTCCAAGAAGCCCTCTATCTGTGCGGGCTGAGTTGGTTCTTCTCTGCCTGGCTCCCACAGCCTCAGGGCTCCCCAGGGCTGCCACCTCCTCACACACACAGCACTGGGGCTGTTCATTTGCCCGGCCCTCTCCATAACCATGAGCCCCTGGGAGCAAAAACTAGGTCTCATTCCTCCCTGGGTCCCCAGCGTTGCAAGGAGGTACCAGGGACCTGAGCCTGATAATCAGCTGGGCTGTGTGAGTTGCCTCCTGCTCCAGCCTGTGCCCTGGGTCTGGAGGGGATAAGACATCCTTATAAATAGCCCTTTCACAAGTCAGCCACCCTCCCCCACCAGGATGTAGGACCCTCTTCAGGGGCTTAGAGAAACCCTCTCTTCCTGTGTCTCTGGGCCCAGCCAGGAGAGGGCTTCCATAGGCGCCTTCCCGCCCACCAGCCTGGAGGAGGAGATCAGAGCCGGCCTGGAGGAGGGGATCAGAGCTGGGCTGAGGCCCCTGGTCTGCGCAGAGGCAGGATTTATCTGACTGTGGGGAGGTCTGGGGCTCCGGGGCCCTAGATCATCATTAGTACCATCAAAGAGGCGGCTGTGATCTGAGGGGCAAGATGCATGGCGTCCAAATTGGAAACAGCCTGGTGGGGCTCCGGGCAGGGGTTGGGCGGGGAGAGGGCTCAGGCTGCCCTGGGGAGCCAGGACTCTGGAGGAGTCCCACAGACAGTGACAGGAAGAGGAGGAGGAGGAGGAGGAAGAAGAGGAGGAGGAGGAGGAGAACATTTCACTAGGGCTCCAGAGAAGAGAGCTTGTGCAAAGATGGAGTGGTGCCAAGTCTGCAAGTGGAGGCGACCTCCCCAGGAGGCTGGACTAGGGTGACCAGTCCTGCTTACCAGGCAAAGGGCCTACTCTGTGCCTGGGTCCTGTCTCACCACCCATGGCCTTGGGGAAATAGAACTCATTACCTTCGCTCTACAGACAAGGAATCTGAGGCTCAGGGGGGATAATTACTGTGCCCACGGTCCCACAGGGGGCCTGAAAGAGATGAGGTCCCTGCCCAGATGGCTGCGTCTCCAGGGTTTCAGCCTTGCTCTGGAAAAGCAGAGCAAGGAATCATGGAACTGATAAGATTCTCAGTCCTCAAATTGCCCAGTTAATGCCCGACATGAAGACAGCGGTCCAATTTGAAACTCCAGGTTTAAAACAAAGAAATGTCCTCTAATCCCTGACTCCTGTCTGACCCCCATGCTCCCCATAAGCCCCACCTCCCACTGGACAGAAAGTAGCTGACAGTCCCCTGCTGTGGGCCACCTGGGTGGGGTGTCTGTCCCTTCTTGCTGGGAAAACAGAGGCTCCGGTTTAGTGAGTGGGATCTCTAGCCCCAGATGGACCAAGGAGCCTCTCTGAGGCCCCAAGAGGTAGCCCAGGAAGGACCTTAAAATAAATGCTTTCAGGGCAGGTGGTGACTTTTTTTTTTCCCCCCAGTACTGGGGATTGAACCCAGGGGCTTTCAACCTCCAAGCTACATCCCAGACCTTTTTAGTTTTTCTTTTCAAACAGGGTCTTGCCAAGTTGCTGAGGCTGGCCTTGAACCTTCGATCCTTCTGTCTCAGCCTTCTAAGTACTGGAATTACAGGTGTACACCACCAAGGTGGTGATTCTTAAATGTATGACTCAGAAAAGGATGCTGTCCCAAGGAACCAAGGAATGAGGGACACAGATGAGGGGACAGGGCTTCCACCCAGGGACATCCCAGGGGCTTTGTTTATAAAAATGAAAGTGAGTGGGGCACAGTGGCTCATGCCTGTAATCCCAGTACTTGGAAGGCTGAGACAGGAGGATCACAGGGTCACAGCCAGCCTCAGCAACTTAGTGAGGCCCTTTGCAACTTAGTGAGACACTGTTTCAAAATTAAAAAAATAAAATAAAATAGGGCTGAGGGTGTGGCTCAGAGGTAGAATGCCCCTGGGTTCAATCCCCAGCAGCAATAAATAAATAAATAAATAAACAAATGTGAAAGTGATAAATAACCTAAATTTTCCAGTAAGAGTTGAATCATTGCCTGTGATGGAATATCATGTATCTGTGATGCTTGTGGGCTTCGTCATCAGCATGGGGACAGGATGACGTGAGGATGAAATGAGGTGACATACTTACACAGAGGACTTATCATAGCACCCGGCACATTAGACACACTCGAAAACTGAGCTGTGATTGATATGTGATAACAGCAGACATGAGTGTGTGTGTGTGTGTGTGTGTGTGTGTGTGTGTGTGTAAAACTATCCCAAATTTGTAAATAACAAACACATAGAAAAAGGCAATAAGGAAATACAACAAAGCATTGCCGCGTTGCCGGGCTTTCCGAGCTTTGCTGATTCACTTCACTGTTCTGTATCATCCAGTGTTTCTATGAATGAATATATAGTTTTGAATTTGTGAACATTTTTTCAATACTTTACTATGAAAATTTCCAAACGTAGAGCTGAGTTGAAATAATGTGGCAATGAATGAACATATACCTCTCTTCCCAGATTCTGCCACCAACATTGTATTTTACTTCATCACCTATCTATCTAGCCATTAATCTATATTATTTTTTAAATAAACTTTAAAGTAAAATGCAGACAGCAAACCATATACCTTCCTCTAAATACTTCAACATGCATGTGAGGAAAAAAATCATTTGGATTTTTTTTTTTTTTTTTTTTTTTGTACTGGAGAGTGAATCCAGGGACATTCTATCTCCAAGCTCCAGCTCCAGTCCTTTTTATTTTTTAATTTGAAACAGGGTCTTTCTACGTTGCTGAGGGTCTTACTTAGTTGCTGAGACTGGCTTTAAACCTTCCATTGTCTTGTCTCAGCCTAGGAAAAAAAACATCATTTTTAATAGTTACCTAGAGGACACAGCTATCCTTAGCCCTGAGAAAAGCAGCCCCCCTGCTCTCCTTCCTGGCAGAGGCCAGTTTGGAGGGGTGAAGCCCAACCCTCTTGCCTTTCTCTCTGGATGAAGAGCCCTGTGGAGTCTTCCCACCTCAAGCAAGGATGATTTGAGGTAAATAAATCTCTCTAAGGGAGATTGGAGGCCCTAAGCACTAGGGCTACAGGTGTGGGGTCTGCTGAGGTCTCCAACAGAGGCACTATGGTGAAGAAGGGTCCCCACTGGAGGCCCGACACCAGGCAGAGGCAAAGCCCTGACTCCGCACCTTGTCCACCAGGTACCCTGCACCTCTCTGAGCCTCAGTTTCTTCATCTCTAAAACGGGAATAAAATAATAGAGTCATACCACAATTAACAACAGGGACATGTTTTGAGAAATGCGTCCTTGGGCAATCCTGTGGTTGTGTGAACATCATAGAGTATACTTACACAAACACGAGGTCTATGCCAGCTTTAGGATCACAGTTATGCAGTAAACCTTTTTTATAAGTAGGAGTACACTCTAAAATAACAATACAGAGTATACACTACAGTGACGACATAAACCAGTAATGTAATCTTGTGTTATCATTACCAAGTATTAGGTATTGTATATAATTGTATGTGTTATACTGTCGTTCAACTGGAAGGGCAGCATCTTCACAAACACATGATACATTGCACTGCACATCACAACGGCCACCACATTATAGGTGACAGGGAATTTCAACTCCATGGGAATCCCCTGGGGGTGTGCTGTCATATATGCCATTGATGGAAGCATCGCTATGTGGCACGTGACTTTACTCTCTGGACGGGTCATAGTGAATCTCGGTGAGATGACAGACTGAAAGGCACCTCGTGGGCCTCAACCTATAGCACAAATGTGAGACTTTGCCACCCAAAGTCCCAATCTGGATCCTAACTCCCAATACGCTTGCCTTCTGAGAACTTCCGTTTCCGCCTCTTAGAGAGTTGTCAGGAAAAATAGAGTAGGAATAATTTTTTAGTATAAGTATGTCCCAAATATTTCATGGGAGCCAGACATGATGGTGCAGGCCTGTAATCCTAGTACTTGGAAGGCTGAGACAGGAAGATTGCAGGTTTGAGGCCAACTTCAGCAACCTAGCAAGAACTAACTTCAAAGTAAAAAATGAAAATAAACAAATAAATAAAAGGGCTGGGGGTGTAGCTCAGTGAGAGAATGCTCCTGGGTTCAATCCCCAGTACTAAAAAAGTAAATAAATAAATATTTTTAAAATATAACATGAGACACACTCTAAAAAATTTATTGTTTATCCAAAATTCAAATTTAACTGGGTAACGTAACGTGTGTGTGTGTGTGTGTGTGTGTGTGTGTGTGTAGCTGGGCATTCTACTGCCAAGCTACACCCCAGTCCTATTTTATTTTTTATTTGGGAACAGGGTCTTGCTAAATTGCTAAGAGCCTTGCTAAGTTGCTGAGGCTGGCTTTGAACCTGCAATCTTCCTGTCTCAGCCTCCCAAGTACTGGGATTACAGGAATGTACAAATGTGAGACTGCATGCCTGGCTTGGGTAATCTGTATTTTTGTTTGTTAAACCTAACTGCTGTAGCCCCTCCAGGTGAGTGGGCTTTACAAATTCCATCTCACCTCTGAGAAGCTGGCCTGGGGTGGCACTGGTTCCATATTTTACCTTCTGACCTTATCTCATAGGTCTTCAAACCTGGCTGCTTCTGCTTCAGTTGAATGAGGTGTGTTGTGGTAAGGAGCCTGCTTGAGAGAGTTGGACCAAAATAGTGTCTTTGTGTCAGTCACAGTGGTGCACGCCTATAATCTTAGTACTTTGGAGGATGAGACAAGAGGATTGAAGGTTGAAGGCAGTGTAGCAACTTAGTAAGGCCCTCAGCAACCTAGAAAGACCCTGTCTTAAAATTAAAAAATAAATAGGCCTGGGGGTGTAGCTCAGAGTTAAATGCCCCTGGGTTCAGTGTCCAGTATTATAATTTTTTTTTTTTTAGAAAATGTCTTTGCAAAGAAGGCTGGCAAGTCCTGCAGAGACTTTGTTCACCTTTGGACTCCAGCTGACCTGTCCTGCCTGCCTGCTTACAGCCTCCTGGAGACTCACCTTTTACCATTCATTCATTCTGCAGAATTTTATTTGAGAGCGGGGGCTGAACATGTATTAGACACAAGATGTCTAAGACCCTCTCCACCAGCAGACCTAAGAGAGAAGTCAAGAAGATGTTTCCAGTTAACTATCTCCCAAAAGGTTTCCTTATTTTTTAATAACCTGTGGACATTTTCACAAAGTAGCAGGTTATTTCAATTATTCCCATAATCGTACCTCATTCAACCAAAACTCAGACAGTCCGTTTGGGGATCAGGCCAGGGCCAGCTTCTCAGAAGTGAGACAGCTTTGGTAAAGCCCACCCACCTTCCAGACAGTACCCTGAAGATAAAGGCCCCCCAGGCAGCTCTGTTTCCTCTGCTACCCATGCTTGCCCAGCTGTTCGTGCCAGCTGCAGGTCTGATGCAGGGTGGAAAATGAAGCTTCTCTTCCACCACAATGTTTGGCCAAGCCAAAGACCCGTGCAGAGCTGAGAGGTAGGCATTTTGGGGAGATGGCATTGAACCACCAGCCAGGGCCAGCAATAGGGTAGAGACTGAGATCTCTGCAGCTCTGATGAAACTCTATTTCTAGGGTCTTGCTTGCATAAAGTCTGAAAATTTAGTCTCCACATCTGGCCATTGCTTCATACACTGGCTCACTGCATTTAAAAGTGATTTTTTTTGCTGGGCAGGTATTGTATGCCTATAATCCCAGTACTTGGGAGGCAGAGACAAGAGGATCGCAAGCTAGCCTCAGCAACTTAGTGAGAACTTCAGCAACTTGGTGAGACTCTGTTACAAAATAAGAAGTAAAATAGAGCTGGGGGTCTAGCTCAGAGGTAGGACACTCCAGAGTTCAATCCCCAGTACCAAAAGAAGTGATTTTTTTTTTTTTTTTTTTTTTAGATACTGGAGATCAAACCCAAGGCATAGTAGGCAAGTGTTCTGCCACCAACCTACATCCCAGCCCTAAATAGTGATTTTTTGTTTGTTTGTTTGTTTGTTTGTTTTTTGCGGTACTGGGGATTGAACTCAGGGGCATTCTACCTCCGAGCTATACCCCCAGCCCTTTTTTTTTTTTTTTTTTTTTTTTTTATTCTTTATTTTGAAACCAAGTCTCACTAAGTTGCGGAGTGCCTCACTAGGTAGCTGAGGCTGGTGGCGAACCCGGATCCTCTGGTCTCAGCCTCCCGAATGCTGGGATTACAAGCATGCACCACCACGCCCAGCTTCCTAAACAGTGATATTTAAATGCACAGTAGTCCTTCCCCTTATCTGCATTTTCACTTTCCATGGTTTTAGTTACTCTCGGTCAACCATGGTCTGAAAATATTAGGTGGAAAATCTCAGAGATAAATAATTCATAAATTCAAAATAACTTTGTGTGTGTGTGTGTGTGTGTGTGTGTGTGTGTGTGTGTGTGTGTGTGTGTGTGTTACTGGGAATTGAACCCAGGGACATTCTACCTCCGAGCTATATCCCCTGCCCTATATTTTATTCTTTATTTTGAAACAGGGCCTCACTAAGTTGTGGAGTGCTTCACTAAGTAGCTGAGGCTGGTTGGGAACCCAGATCCTCCGGTTTCAGTTTCCCAAGTACTGGGATTACAAGCATGGGCCACCACGCCCAGCTCAAAATAACTTTTCTTAAAGTATGTTGTTATAATTATTTTATTATTAGTTACTGTTAATCTCTGACTGTGCTTCCTTTATAAATTAAACTTTATCATAGGTGTGTATGCATAGGAAAAAAGCCGAGTATCTAGGGTTTGTTACTAGCTACAGCTTCAGACATCCACTAATAGCCTCAGAATGCATCTCCCACAGATCAGGGGGGACCACCGTACTTGCTTTTGCTTTAATCATCCATAGACATGTGTACATTTAAATTTATTAGTACAGTAACTAAACCTTCATAGGTTGGAAATTGTTGGATGTTGTTCTAACAGAGTAGGGAAAATTTCACCATCTGAATTTCCACAATCTTCCCCAACACACACACACACACACACACACACACACACACACACACACACACACACTAATTCTCTCTGTGTGTCTCTCTGCCTGCTGCCAGAATTTTTCTTCTCTAATGGGGAGGTTTTGTTGTTGTTGTTTTGTTTTTACTTTGAACCCCCGAGATTAGTTCTTGGCACGTTTCCTTTGCTCTCTACCAAATGGTTTTGAAATAGTCATCATTTCTCAGAGATGATGAACGGTGAAAGATTGCTTGTACTTTTTTGAAAGCAATGAAGACATGTCTATGGTTTCACTTTGAAGCACATCAGGAAGAAAGAAAAAATGCCTATAACATTTAGCACGTGTAAAGGAATTCTCGATTCATGAGCCACCTGTGTGTCTGAGGATCATTTACTCCTGCTTCCAAAGTTTCAATAGTGGCTGGGAGTCGCTCAGACGCTGCAGAAAAAGCCTGGTGATGGACGGCCTGGCCGTGTTTTGAGAAAACCACCCCAGCATCCGGCAAGTTGCTCCGCCATTCCTGTTACATATGTTTTGGGAAATCGCCAACCTTTTCACAGATGAATGGACAGCCCAGAACAAAGAATTGAACACAGCAAAAGCACGTTGTAGATTTTCATTTTTTTTCTATAAAAGACTCAGCATCACAAGTGGACTGATGAGCCACGATGCGCACAGACCACTTGAATTCTTTCTCTTTCTCCCCTGCAAAATTTTCCACCCGTTTGTCTAGTCTTCATTTGCAGATCTGGCCACACGTGGGATGAATTCCACTTTGATTTGCTGTTTACATGTTTACCACCACATATGAGGTAGTTTTAGTCATTTTTTCCCCCAATACCAGCAAAATTCAAGCATCTCTATAATTGAGATAGCAATTGAGACTTTTCTTACATAAACTATTTTCACTGCCCAACTCTGGCCTCATCCCATGTTATTGAATCAGGAAACATTGATTTCACCTGCCATGCCCTGTGATGTTTCAGGCTTTATTTTTCTGGTGATGTCATTCTGAGTTTGCTAACTTCTGTAGACATCAACAGATTCATAAGTTAGAATCAGCTCTCTTTTATGCTTTTCAGTAACTCCCTCCAAATTGCCTTTATTCACAGATGAAATATACTTGTCATGACTTCTTCACGATAAACACTGTTTTCCAAGAAATAAAATATGTTTAACTCTGAATTTCAGGTATGTTCTCGTTTCCTCAAGCTGTTATGAGTGAGCAGATAATAATTTGTTAGTGACAGTTTCACTGGGAAATCAATATTCTCCCCCCAATTGCAATGATTTCAGATGCATTTAACCTCTTCTGCGTTCTCAAAATTTTTACAGAGATTCTTTTTCCCCCAAAACAGAAACTTCTTGTGCTATGGATATGATTCTCCTCTGCAAAGTGACAGGAGCATGCTTGTTCGTCCCCTCCACTCCCCCTGCAAATCTAGCACAGAGGGCCCTTGATGTTTTCAGATGTGTCTTACACATTCAAAATAAATGTTAGGGCTGGGGGTACAGCTTAGTGGTAGAGTACTTGACTAGCATGTGTAAGATCATGTGTTCCATCCCTAGTACCACCCAATATGAATAATAATGATAGTTACGATAAGCTGGATGTGGTGGTGCATGCCTATTCCTCGGGAGGCTGAGACAGAAGGATCACATATTTGACACCAGCCTCAGTAACTTAGAGAGGCCCTCAGCAACTTAGTGAGACTAACCCTGTTTTAAAATAAAACGAGGCTGGGGTGTAACTCAGAGGTGAATGCTCTTGGGTTCAATCCCAAGTACCACATAAATAATAATAATAATAATAATAATAATAATAATAATAATAATAATAATAATAATTTCTAGCTTATCCATCACAAATTTTAAACTATGCATGCTATACTGGTTCAAAAACCATATTATTTTGGTTTCTCCTGCATGTAATCCCAGTACTTAGGAGGATAAGACAGGAGAATTTTAAGTTTGAGACCAGCCTCAGCAACTCAGTAAGGTTCTCAGCAACCTAGTGGGACCCTGTTTCAAAATAAAATAGGACTGGGGGTGTAGCTCAGCAGTAGAACACCCCCTACGTTCAATCTCTAGTAACACACACACACACACACACACACACACACACACACACACACAGAGAGTTTCCTATATCTATAATAGCATTTGCATACAGATTAATTATTAGTGATAAAGGATTACTTACTACATAGGAGTCCCCATTTTTACTCCATCATTAAAGACTACGAAACAAATAAGTAATACATTCTTGGTGTCAGGTGCAGGGTCAATACCCTGAGGCTCAAGCTGTTCTGCACTCAAAATGCTCCCATGTTGCCACCTTATGCGTGATTTTTAGATGGGCTGAGCGTGAGGACTTTGATTTTCACATCTTTTTCCAATAATCGCACTCACCAAGAAAGAAACCATAGGTGACCATGACCAATATATCCAATAATTGAAGGCAAGTTAGACATTTGTCTTCCAAGCAACACACAGGCGCTCACGTGTCAGTGTGACCAGGGGGCTTACTTGAGTGAGCAGCCAGGGTATTTGTCAACCAAGGGTGCAATGCTGATGGATGCTACTACTGTGGAGGTGGTGTGCGCTCTCATTTATAACTTACTGTAGTATAAAGAACTGCAAATTGTGAATCACATGTGTGTAATTCCTTGTCTTGCTTTTTGTTTGTGGTGTTTTTGTTGGTGTTTGTTTTTCTGTTTGTTTGTTTTTTGGGTGTTTTTTTTTTTTGAGACAGAGTTTATGTTGCCCAACCTGGTCTCAAACTCCAGGGTTCAAACTATCCTCCTGCTGCAGCCTCCTGAGTAGCTGGGACTACAGGTACATGCCACCAGGCCTGGCTCATGTCTTGTTTACTCTTCTCTGGTGTGTTCTTAGCAGTTAATATTTTGTCTTCTCTGTGATTTTGGGAAACTGGGAGAGATCCCCCAATGATCCATTCATTCCTCTTGAATTTTTGTTTGTTTGTTTTGGTACTGGAGGTTGAACGGAGGGCATTCTACTTCAGAGCTACAATCCCAGCCCCGTTTAATTTTTTATTTTGAAGCAGGGTTCCATTGAGTTGCTGAGGGCCTTGTTAAGTTACTGAGGCTGTCCTCTAACCTGCAATCCTCCAGTCTCAGCCTCCCAAGTACTAGGATTACAGGCTCCCTTTGAACTTTGAAGGAGCATTTTCATGCCAGGTACACAGCTGAGCTTCAGGCACAGAGATAAATGGTCCATTTTGTATCCCAGAAATCTCTGAACCCAGAGGGCAGGATGATGTTCATGGTTCTGAGCTGTTCCTGCCTCCAACACTTCTAACATAAATGTCTCCCCCTCACCACCAGTCCTCTCGCTTTCCAGACACCAACTGTGTGTCCTGCCATCCAATTCCATTCTGAAATTCACCAGGAGTTAAAGCCTAACCCTCAGGTAAAGGACTCAGTCCTGCAAGAAGTCCTTCAGTTCAAGCCTGGCATGGGGGTGCAAATCTGTAATACCAGTACTTAGGAGGCTGAGACAGGAGGACCACAGCTTCATAGCTGGCCCCAGCAACTTAGTAAGACCCTATTTCAAAATTTAAAAAATACAAATAAAAAAGGCTGGGGATATAGCTCAGAGGTAGAATGCCCCTGGGTTCAGTCCCCAGTGACAAAAAAAATGCCCCCACTTGAGATGCCAGTCACAAGGACTGGGTGCTCAGGACACCCACATTTCTGTCCTACTTGCCTAAAAATTTGGAAGTTTCCACACCCCTCCTTCCATTCGATAATTTAGTAGAATGACCCCAGAAGTCAAGGACACACTTTATTTACTGTTTTATTGGCTTATTAAAAAGGATGTTATAAAATATACAGATGAATCTGGATCCAGGTGGCACATGCCTGTAAAACCAGCAATTCAGGGAGGCTGAGATAAGAGGATTGCAAGTTCAAAGCCAGCCTGGGCAACCTAGTGAGCCCCTGTCAATGGTACAGTGCCACTGGCTTTGAACCCCAGTACCCAAGGGGGGAAAAGATACAGATGAATAGCTAGAGAAAGAGGCAATAGGGCGGGGTGTGGGGAGCGGCACAGCACGGAGCCCCCGGGCCCTCTCCGAAAGCACCATCCTCCTAGTTCCCCGATGTACTCACCAGCCTGGAAGCTTTCTGAACCCAGTCACATAGGGGCTTTACAGAGAGAGTTACCATTATGCAGGCATGATTGGTAAATCATTGGCCATTGGTGATTAATTCACTCTCCAACCCCTTTTCTCTCTCCAGAGATCAAGGTGGAGCAGAAGATTCCCACCCTCTAATTTCATGGTTGGTCCCTCTGGCCACCTGCCCCTTCCTGACACTGCCTAGGGGCCCAGCAGCTCACCTCATTAGGTTCAGTCAGAAGGAGTTTGTCCTGATAACAAAAGACTCCTGCAATTCCAAGGCTTTAAGAGATCTCTTCCAGGAACCAGGGACAAAGAGCAAAAAAATAGAGATTCCTGATTGTATTGCAAAGTCACAAAGGAAAACTGCCAAGGACTGTGGGCCATTTCTTCCCTGGCTGGGGGGAGGGAGGAAGAATGAGAAAAGGTTTCGCAGCAGAAGAGACTGGCAGCGGCAGGACAGAAGATAATTTGTCACCATCTAGAAATCCCACCAGCCCCTCGAAGCATACAACCCAAGTAAAAAGAGCTTGGAAATCCAGATTCAAGACAAATTCCTAGTCTCTCTGCCCAACCTGATTTCAGTTCTCAAATCTCCCCCAAACAGAAATGGGGTTTGCATTTTCTGGGGTCCACCTCTGGGGAGACACAGGCTCTTCTGCTGGCCACCTCCACGTCCAGGGAGGATCCTGCTGCCCCTGTCCCCCAAGGGAGGCTGTAGTCAACCTGTCATAGGGACAGTGCCCAGGTAGGACTGTCTGGACATGGGACCTGGGTGTCTGCGCTTTAAACAAGGGCTCAATTTCCTATTCTACAGACCAAGGTATTTCACATAGAGGGTTGGGATTCCCTGGGGAGTCACATTCCCTGGTCTACTGTTTGGGGTCACTGATGCCCATGTAAGGGTGGGGGTGGGGGCTGCCCTGGAATGGAGGCGCCTGTCTGCTTGTGACCTTGGGCTCCTTCTCATGGCCTTAGAAGAGACAATGTCCCCCATCAGGCCAGCCTGACACCACCCAAGTTAATACAGGGAGGAGGAAGCCAAGCCGGGCATCTGGGTTCAGCTGGCTGTCAGGCACTTGGGAAACCACACCCATGTACTTATCTATTCACTGTGCTTACAGCTGAACACACAGATACACACGCACGCACGCACGCACGCACCCACGTACCCATGCGCACACACGAGACACAGCCTTGAACCAGGCCTCGTTTCTGCTCGCATGGCTTCCCCCAGGGTTCCTCCTCTGCCTCATGTCTCTGCCCCTCCTATTCATATGCCATCCTGCTGCCAGGGTACTCGCCCTTAAGTGTAAATTGATCTCATTTCTCCTCTGTCTAAATCCTTAAATGACTCCCCATTGTCTACAGGGAAATGTCCAAATCCATCAGCCAGGCCTTCGAGGTCGTGCAGAATCCTGTCTCTGAATAACCCCCTGTATGCCCCGACCCCCTGCCCACCACCTGCTTGCTCACAGGGAGGGGCTCTGGCTTTGTGGCCAGGCCACTTGGGGCCAGATCCTGGCAATGCCCATGACAGATTTCAGGGTATATAAATTTGAGCAAGTTGCTGAAATTCAGTGTGCCTCGATTGCTTTCTTTGTAAAAATAATAAAAATAAAAATATATCCCTCGTGGGACTATAGAAGGGATAAAAGATGTGGCATGCATGAAGCCCTTGGAAGTGTACCTAGTGGACAGTAAGCAGATAGGAAGTATTTGTTATTATTAGCATGGCTTTGCTCTTATTGCCCTTTCTTGTGAGTCATCCACTCATTTTTATTTTCCACTACTGGAAATCGGACCCAGGACCTCATGCATACGAGATAAGCACTCTGCCATTGAGCCCCATCCCAGCCCTTTTTATTTTTATTTTGAGACAGAGTCTCCCTAAGTTACCCAGGCTGGTCTCTAACTTAGGATCCTCCTGCTTCAGCCTCCCAATTAACCAGAATGGCAAGCATGTGCCATCCCGCCTGGCCCATCCACTCTCTTCACCTGTGAACTCCTACTCATCCTTCAAAACAAAACCACTCTGGACATGGTGGTGCACACCTGTAATCCCAGTTCTTGGGAGGTTGAGACAGGTGGATTGCAGGTTTGAGGACAGCCTCGGCAATGTAGCAAGACTCTCAATAACCTAGTGAGACCCTGTTTCAAAAGCAAAAAAAATTAAAAATAAAAATAGGGCTGGAGTATAGCTTGGAGGTAGAATGCTCCTGGGTTCCATCCTCAGTACTACCAACCAACCAACAAACAAACAAAAAAGTCAAGCTTCAAAGTCCTGTGCATTCCTCTGTGTTCCCTCCACCTCTCCGGGCTCTGAGTCTACTTTCTCCTCTGCCTCTTCAACTAGTGTATGTCTTCTTTACCTTTCCCCAAGACCCACAGAGAATCAACAAATACTCAGAAATAGTGAGAGTAGGAGACTTTTACCTATTGTCATCTTTGAGAATAGACACTAAAAAAACACATTATAAAGAAGAAACTCAGTTTCTCTACACTTCCTTAGAGCCATAAAAAACAATATTTCCAAAAAAGAACAGTTGAACTGAATAAAAGGTTGGACTTTTTTTTTTCTATCAGAGAGATAATAAAATAGAAACCCTGTTTTGTTTAATTAGTCATTATGATCAGGTATCTATGGAAACAACTGGATGATCATGCTTAAAATAATCATCTATCCGTTTAACAATGCACAATCAACAGGAAGTTTGGAGCCTGCCAAGCATCAAGGTTCATTCCTTCGAGGAGTACTTCTTGACCACGTAGGACACGAAGAGAAAACGAAACGTAGTCCCTGCCTTCTGAGACAGAGAGGTCGACAGGTGTGTCCAGCACACCTTTCTCAGGTGGGACAGTGTGTAGGGTCAAGGGTGAGGAGTGACATGCTGGCACCCCTGGGAAGGACCTGTACCAAAGGAGATGAGATGGAGGAGGGGCAGAGGAATGTAGGGAGGAGCAAAGTCCCTGAGAAGGTTGACTAGGGGGGGAGGGGAGGAAATTGCCGGAAAAAGGGCACTAGCTGGGTGTGGTAGTTCACGCCTGTAATCCCATTACTTGGGAGGCTGAAACTGGAGGATGGCAGGTTTTTGAAGCCAGCCCCAGCAGCTTAAAGAAAACCTGTTTTAAAATAAAAGATAAGAGCCGGGCATGGTGGTGCACGCTTGTAATCCCAGCATTTGGGAGGCTGAGACCGGAGGATCCGGGTTCGAGGTCAGCCTCAGCTACCTAGTGAGGCACTCCGCAACTTAGTGAGACTCGGTTTCAAAATAAAGAATAAAAAATAGGGCTGGGGGTTTAGCTCGGAGGTAGAATGGCCCTGAGTTCAATCCCAGTACCGCAAAAAAATAAAAATAAATAAATAAAAGATAAAATAGGTCTGGGGTGTAGCTCAGAGTTAGAATGTCTCTGGGTTCAATCCCCAGTAACACACACACACACACACACACACGCACACACCCTATGGGGAGGGGGCAAAGGAATTTTGCGGGCTGGTAGAAAGCTCTGAAACTAAATGGGAGAAAGTACTAGAACTTGATCAGGGAGATGTTTTCCTGAGTATATCTAATGGTCAAAATGCAATTAAAATGGGTATGTTTTATTGTATGAAAATGATACCTCAATTAAGTTGTTTTTCAAAGACCTCAAAACGAAGAGAACAAGTGTGGATCCTATCAGGGCTATGTAGAAGGGAAGGCCCCAAACTCAGGTTCAAACATGGCCAAGCCAGGCAATGGGAGGCTGAAACAGGAGGACCCCAGGTTTATGGCCTTACTCAGCTACTTAGTGAGGCCTTCTGCAACTTAGTGAGACCCTGTTTCAAAATAAAGAATTAAAAATAGAGCCGGAGGTATAGTTTGGAGGTAAAATGCCCCTGGGTTCAATCCCCAGTACCGCAAAAAAAAAAAAAAAAAAGGCAAATTTCAGGTGCTCCTGGTCTTCTGCTCAAAGTGTAGCCCCAGACCTGCAGCATCCATGTCTCCAGTTGACAAAGCTTCTCCCCTTAACCAAACTCTGTCCAGTCTCCCTGAGATCTTTCCCCCTAGACCCTGACCTCTGGACTTCTGTGCATTGTGCAGTTTTAGCAGGAATCCTGCTGACTCGATTTAACCAGAATCCTCCATCGTTGATCCCTCATCACCCTGGATATCTAGTCAAGTTCCTGATCCTCCACCTCCCCCAGGTGAGGTCTGATCACCCTGATCTGCCTTCAGCCAGGTCAGCTCAGCCAGAATCCCCACGACCCCTGGAGTCTCCTCTTAGTTGTTTCCCATCTGCTCACCCCTGCTCTGCCCCTAAGTTATGGATGCCCACTTGCCTGTGCTGTATTTGGAGTCCAATCCAATATCTTCCCTATTTTCAGACCCCATTGCAGTGGTCCCTGTACCTGTTGCTTTACCTGCCCCCCTTTATTCAAAGTGTCATTTTTTTTTCTTTAAAGCTTGTTAGAAAGGCAGGTTCCTAGTCAGGCATGGTGGCGCACACTTGTAATCCCAGCATTTGGGAGGCTGAGACCGGAAGATCCGGGTTCTCGGTCAGCCTCAGCTACCTAGTGAGGCATTCCACAACTTAGTGAGACCCTGTTTCAAAATAAAGAATAAAAAATAGTTCAATCTCCAGTATTCCAAAAAAAAAAAAAAAGAAAGAAAGAAAGAAAAAAAAAAAGAAATGCAGGTTCCTAGCTGGACAGCATCCCAGTACTTTGGAGGCCAAGACAGGAGGATGACAGGTTCAAGGCCAGCCTCAGCAATGTAATGAAGGAAGGAAGGAAGGAAGGGAGGGAGGGAAGGAAGGAAGAAAGGAAGGAGAAAAAGAAGAGGAAAGGAAAGGAAAAGGGCTAGAGGTGTAACTCAAAGGCAAAATGCTTCTGAATTCAATTCCCAATACCCCCCCCCCCCCGCCTCCAAAAAAAGACCATAGAAAGGGCAAAGTAAGGCATCCAGGGTCCTGATCTGGATCCTGGTCATTTTCCCAGTGAAAACCAGTCAAGGCCTCTCCATGAATATGTTCTCATGCGAGTCTGAACTAACCCTGCAAGATCACAGCGGGCCTTTCCCCCATTTTAGGGTGCAGCTTTGACTCAGAGAGTCAGGGACTTCTTCAAGATGGCCCAGTCAAGTGGCCTTGCACTCTGATCCAAAAGCCCTTATTAGTGGCCTGGGAGGGTGAGCTCGGTGGTCTTCATTAGCCACTGGAAGTGCACTCTTGGGAGCGGGGGCTCTGTGGCCTGGAGGGTCTCCCCAGGACGAGCCCTGGCTAGCTGGATGCCTGGTTCCCGCTGGCCTGATTTCCAGGAATACCAGGGCAGCTCCCTCAACGCCCACACGGGCAGAGGAGCCTTCCAGGTATCAGGATGATGCAGAGAAGGGCGCAGATCAGGAGAGCCAGGGAGATCTTTGCCTCCGCCGCCAGTGCCTACCAAGGGCTGTGCCTGCAGCAGCTGGGACTGGGAGAGGAGCGGCCACCTCTCAGTGACTGCTGCACAACAGTTTGTTCCTAGTCTGGGCAGGGGCTGCTTCCCGCCCTCCCTTCTGACCCTACAGGCCCATTGCCTGGTTCCAGGTTTCACATTTGCACCGGGTAAAACCCACCCCAGAGCTCAGGCCAAATCTTCATTGTGCAGAGAGAAAGGGGTCCCAGAGAGGGAAAAGAAATTGCCCTTGTTACAGAGCAAGCTGTTGGCAGAAGCAACTTGGCACCCACCTTTTCCCTTATTGGGGCTTCAGCCTGTGTGCCCAGTGTGTGTCCCAACCTGAGCATAACCTTCCCCAAGTGCCTACCACAGGGCCTTTGCACCTGCTGTTCCCTCTTCTGGGAGAACTATCCTTTCCAGCATCTCCAGGGCTTATTTTCTCAGTTCTCTGCTCACAAACCAGCTCATAGGAGAGGCCTTCCCTGGACCTCTTTGCAAAACCGCCTCCTCACCCTGCTTCACTCTAAGCTCTGGATTTGCCCTGATGTTCTGGGTTGGTTGTGCTATTTTGATTCTTCTCTGTCTTCCCTGGCCTGAGGAGAAAAACAGGGTGGCAGCAACATTGTTTCATTCACTGCTGTAGTTTCAGTGTCTGGAACAACATTTGGCATTTGAGAGTTGCTCACTAAGAGCTGGGGTGTAGTTCAGTGGTAGAGTGAGTTTAGCATGTACAAGACCCTGGGTTCATCCCTAGTACCAGCAGGAAAAAGAAAAGAAAAAAAAAAAAAGAGTGCTCACTTAAAGAGTGCTCATTCATATTTGATGAACGAACGAACGAATGAATGAATGAATGAATGAATGAATGAATTCAACTCATGCTCTGGGGATCTGGGGCTGTGGTATCTCTAGAGATCACAACCCTGTTTCCTCCCTCCATCTCCTCTACTGTTTGCAATTTCTGCCTCTTCTGCCTCATGGTTCCCAAGGAACTGCAGAGAGAGGCTGTCTTTCCCTTCCCTACCCAGCCTGGACCACCAGCCAAAGCCATCCCACCTAGCTCCTTCTAATGAACTCTCTCCCACCTTCTCAGGTGAATGAAGCATCAGACAATTTGTAATTCTGTCTCCTTACCTACACAATCCTCACAGAGCCACCCACTGAGGCAGACACAGCTATACACATGGAATCCTGAATCCAGGCTCAGAAAGGTTAGGGAACTTCCCCGAGGCCACACAGCTCTTAGAGGACCAAAGCAGAGACTCAGAGCTCAGCCTCCTGAGTGGGAGTCCTGTTGTCTTCTCCTGTCTGTGCCTGCTCTTGGGTCCAACACTGGGTCACCACTGGGGTCTTAAACATGAAATGCTCAGCCATTCACTGGCGCTCGGAGAGGGCTTGGGATCCCAGACAGGACTCTGCTCCTGGAGTCTGCTCTCCTGGAATGCTGTCCAACAGGTCGGGCAACCCTCTCTCTTTGGTCCCTTCCTTTAGAACACCCACCAGGAGCATGTTGGACCCACAGGGCACTGGCAAGAGGCTGGGAGGTCAGGCCGCGCTGGCGCTGCTGCCCTGGGGTTCTGGAGATGACTCCCAAGGTCAGGGACAGTAGGAGCCAGGTGGGTAACTGGGCAGCCCAAGCCGGGGTTGGAGGGGAGCCAGGGCCACACCACCACCTTAGCAGCCCCTCTCTCTTATTCTGATCCGCACCCAATGTGGGGCTCAAGGACCCACTCCAGCCATGGGTTCTGACGTTCAAAGAGGAGGCCCATACTACCATGTCTTGCCTAAGCTAGGCCTCAGCTGCAGTCAGCTTTAACAGAAAAGCCACCACTGCCCTGATGGGAAGAAAAGGTTGTGTGTGTGTGTGTGCGTGTGTGTGTGCGTGTGTTACTGGAGATTGAACCCAGCAGCGTTCTACCTCGGAGCTATACCCCCAGCCCTTTTTATTTTTTATTTTGAAACAGGGTCTTCTCACTAAGTTACTGAAGGTCTCACTAAGTTGCTGAGGCTGGCCTCGAACCTGCAATCCTCCTGTCTCAGCCTCTGGAGTACTGGGTTACAGGAGTAAATGCTCTTTATATTGAGCCCAAGTCCTCCTTCATGGACACTACATTCATAAGTGCTTCACCTAACAGAAGGTCTCCTGCCCCACCGAGACTCCTCCGGGTGAAATGATCTTGGGTTCCCTGGCCTTTCTGCACATTGTCAGAGCTCCCTCACCGGTCGGCTTTCTAAATACACTTAAATATTCTCAAGAACAAAACTATCACCTCCCTTTCTAGGGACACTAGGCCTCTTGAAAAGCAGCCTAACTTCACAACCATTTCCTTGCACATGAAAGGAGTAAACTGAACTTTGAGGATTGAGAGATTTTCAGCCTAGTTTCCAGCATGATAGTGAGCGTGTGGTTGGCTTCGCATAGACACTAGATAGAGAGGAGAGGAAGCGTGAAGTCCAGATGGACCCTGGCCTACTTAAAGGGAAAGTGGGGTCTTGAGGGAGCAAGTGTTTGTGGTGAGAGTTATAGGTTGAATAAGGAAGTTGAGACCGATCACACAAAGCCTTAAGTGGCAGATTCAAGGGAGGAAAGGATTGAAAGTTTGTTAGCAAGGTCAGATAATGGCTCACAATTCAGAAAATGTATGGATGGACTGAAACGGTGGTTAAAGAGGAACGGAGCCCACATTCGGGGACTGCCCTGCAATCCAAGTGGGAGGAATTATAGAATATCACCCATCCTCATCCACAGATGACACAACTGGGGCCCAAAGAGGGAAAGCAACTTGCCCAAGGCCACACAGCTATCAAGGAATAGAATCCAGACCAGAACTGGATTTTTATTATTGTTATTTAATTTATTTATTTGGTATTAAGGATTGAACCCAGGGGCAATCTATCTCTAAGCTATACTCCCAACCCTTTTTATTATGAAACAGGGTCTCACTAAGTTCCTGAGGGTCTTGCTAAGTTGCTGTGGCTGGCCTGGAACATATGATCCTCCTCTCTCAGTCTTCCATGCATTGCAATTACAGGACTGTGCCACCACTCCTGGCCATATTGTTATGATTTTAAATTGCCAGCCCCGGTGTCTTTCTGTTCCATGAAGGACTCCCAGGAGACAACCCAGACCATGATACCCAATAGAGATTTAGAAAATAAAGCTGGGTGAGACTCTGTTTCAAAATAAAAATAAAATAGGGCTGAGGGTGTAGCTCAGAGGTAAAATGCCCCTGGGTTCAATCCCCAGTACCACAACAAAATATAACAAAAAAATAAATGTGGGCTTGCTTTGATATGCTGTCTGGCTTAGGCTGGTGGCAATAAGTAGGTATAACAAATGTGAATGGTGGGGAATGGGGATCCGTTGGGGCTTGAAGCGGGGAGAGGGGCAGCAGGTGATCAAGAGGGTCCAGGGCACCCTTACCGAGGGACAGCAGTGAGAGAGGGTCAGAGCTGGGTTTTGTTCCTCTGACACAGGGTGAGCTCATTCTCCATCTAAGAGTCTCCTCCATGACAGAGGTACTGAGATTCCCTGTGGATCCGAAGGGCTCCCGAGACCTCCCCGGTGCAGGAGCCTCAGGTGTGGGCACCTGATGGAGAGGAGAGCAAAAGAGAGGAGAGGGAGGAATGCACAAAGTCCTGGAGGGCCTGCAAGGGACACCCGCACTTGTACTGTCCCCTCCGCATAGTAGGGGGCCCAACCTGGGAGCCTGGACACCAAAACCAGGGGCGGCCAGCTGAAGCCCTGGGCTCCTCTGGGGACCAGGAACCGATCGCTGATCGCCTTTGTGTCTTGGCTTTCTCATCTGTAAAATGGGGGTGATGATACTTACCTACCTCATCGCCGAGTTATGAGAATTAATTAATGTTTATAAAGGACTCTGAGCTCCCCAGATGAAAGGCCGCGTAGAACTACAAAGTATCATTACCGTAATTACATTACACCATCATATCTTGGGCCAAGGGCTTTCTGCAGCTTCGCTTATTACCGAGAATGGGCGATGGGAGGCAGATAAACCCAATCTCCCCCAACCATCGCTCACGACTCCAATCCAGCTCCATCCAGATGCCCGATCCAGGAGATTCCATCAGGTTTGGGAGACCTGACAAGCGTCTCCAGCCCCACATTTCCCCAGGGGCAGCCCGATGATGAGAAACACCGACTTCTCTTCTCCTCCTGAGAGCCAAGGTGCCCGGGGGCTTGAGGGATCGGGAGCCACTCTGACCTCACCCACAAGACAGTCTGACCCAGGGTCGTCTGCACAGGCTCTCTTTTGGGGAGGTTCCTCTTTATGTAATGCCAGAACCCTTGTGGGGCCCCCTCTCAAAACTGCCCTGGTTCAACTCAGATCCTGCTTCTGGATCCCCCCCCCCCAAAAAAAGAAGGC
Organism: Graphiurus murinus; assembly: GCA_004027655.1. Lineage (NCBI taxonomy): Eukaryota > Metazoa > Chordata > Mammalia > Rodentia > Gliridae > Graphiurus > Graphiurus murinus. Next base: position 16,457 of record PVLC010002629.1, on the reverse strand, counting down.
CTCACATGGCGAGCCTCTCCTCCTTTCTGGACTGTCCAACGATCTGGCGCTCATTCCTCCTCATTCATTTCACAACACCCCAATCTGACCAGGTAGGCGAAAGCTAGATCAGAAAGAAATATAATTACGTTTTTACAAGCTTCTGACATGACTGCGCCCTTCTCGCCTGCCAGCTCGTCCAGTCACTCACAAATGATGATATACGTACTATAAATTATATCATTATCGACCTATAATTACAGGCAACATATACACGAATCCCCCTGAAGGAGATCGGAGCTCCGAGATTAGGTCCTCTCGCCCCTCGGTCCCTTGGGAAAAAGCCTAGTGCGAGAGGGGAGGTAACCGATTTCCAAATATCACTGACGCTCGCTTAAGACAACAGAGACGCCCCCTCCCACCTCATGCATATACACCCCCCGGGGCTCCCCCAGAACCTATCTGCTCACCCACAGTGTTCACAAACCCCAAGATATTGGCAGGGACAGATCTGGACAAGTGAGGGCAAACTCTCAAGGGAGACCGAGAGCAGAGGCGCCCTGGCTCTGAGAGCTTCTGGGGGAGCTCCAGGCACAGTCCACCCAGCAGGAGGAGGCCCTAGGATACTGGGGGACTCTCTTGGGCCTTAGAGGATACCATCAAAGGCACTGGTGCCCTCAGGATGCCCTCACCCCCTGGGGACTATCCTGTGGGCACAGCAGTGGTCTAGAACACACACACTCATACCATCTGCAGGGTGGTCCTCTGGGCCAGGCCTGGCTGGGATGCATTATGGAGACTCCTGGCCCCTCCACTGATGGCAAGGAGCTGTGAATCACTATAAGCCCAGCTCAGTTCCTCAGGGACCCCTGGGCCTGAGTGAGATAGTGAGCCAGCTGTAAATAAGAAGGATGACAACCACATCCACAGGTTGTACCCCCAGCTTCCCACCAGGTGCTATGCCCCCCCTCTTTTCTTCCTTCTTCTTGCAGGTCTCCCTACTGCTGCAGAGCAAGCTAGGGGAGCAGACCTGAAAAGGACAAGCTCTGTCCTCGGATTGCTCAAGTGAGAGAGATTTAAGGAGTGTGACCCTAGGATGGACAGGACTCAGGGGCAGGACCCTGGGAGGTGGGAGGGGCCATGCAGGGAGGACAGAAGCTGAGGTTGAGAGATCAACAGGGATTTTCCAGGTGGACAAATGGGAGGAGATAGTGGACAGAGAGAACACCTCCTGTGTAGCCCCAGAGGGACGGGATGTGGATGAGATGCTGAGGCTTAAAAGGGAGGGAGGCAGGATCCAGGGGCCATCCTCGCCCTGTCCATCTCACCTCCTGCCTTACCTCATATAAACTTGCACCCAGCTACCCCCAGTCCCTGGCATCTCCATTCTCCCCTTCTTGGCCTTTCTTCCTCCCTTTTCTTCTTCTTGACCCAGCCCTGCACCCCTCTTTGATGACATCCCTCTCCTCCAGTCCTGCATGTGAGAGCCTGGATGGTCGTCTATTGGGGTATGCATACCCTGATCCCCAAATAGCCTGGCCCTGATCAGCCCCCCCCCCCAGCCCTGAGCCCCGTCCACACAGCGCCAGGGACAGGAAGAAGAAGGGGGTGCTGGGAACAGGAGGGTTTTGCTCAGTCACAAGTGGCAGGCTCAAAGCTGCCGAAAGCCTGCTCCATCTGGATGGCAGGCAACCCCAACTGTGGCTCGTCCTTGAGTCACATCTTGTAAAAAATCATTTGCACATTTGAATTCAAAGCCCCTCCAAACGGTATAAACACCATCGTTCCGAGTACCATAAAAACCACATTGAGCATTTATGGAAACTCAAACATGTGTATTAACATATGGCAAAAATTTCACTTACTGCGTCTTTTCAGCGTTGGACTGCTGCACCAGGCATCTGTGCCACCAGGGTTTGAACGGAAGCCTCGGAAAAGAGCAGAATGAGGAAAAGACTGTGCAAGGCTGGGCTGGCCAGGCTGCAGGGAAGCCGGGGAGACGGTCCCCGGCAAGGGCTGGAAGCCTGCTCCCCAGAAATCAGGACCAGTGTGCACGAGGCACTGGCCATTCACCCCCGACCCCCCAGGCAGCCCCTCCTTCCTTTCTCTTTTCCCACATCTTTTTCTCTTCCTAAAGGAACAGATGGGTCTCAGGACAAGGACAAGGAAACTGTCCCAATTCTTTCTTCCCAGCTCAGGTTCCTGCTGGAGAGTCAGGTCCCTCATTCAGTGCCCCTAGCCCACCTTGAACTTGGATGGGGTCCCAGAGCAGGTTTCCATCACCTTCTGCCGTAACCAACAACCAAGTGTCTCTAGGTCAAAGGCCAGTCCAGAATGTTTCTGTCCTTCCCTAAGGGAGTGTTCACGGTTCAAGGGCACCTGGAGTCCTGCTTGCTGAGGCCCACAAGTTGGAGTCCAGCCTGGGCAATTTAGTGAGACCATGTCTCAAAATAAAAAATAGAAAGGGCACGAGTATAACCCAGTGATAGAGTGTCCCTAGGTTCAATCCCTAGTACCACCACCAAAAAAAGAAGAAAAACAATGGTGGTACTTGATCCTCATCACCTTGCAGGTTCAGGCCTGGGACTGGCCCTCTGCCATCTGATGGGGGCTCCCCCTCGTGGGAGTGGTGGAAAGCCAGGTTCCTGATAGCAAGTGGGAGCACCGTCACCACTCCACACATGTGCACACCTGCTGAGGGCTGAGAGAAGTCCTCCCAACATGGGTGTCTCTGGGCCCTGGGATTTTCTTGTGCAGGAGAAGCCTGTCTCTCTCTCAGGCGACAAGATCATAGCCTGAGGCAGACAGCAAGGGGTAATCAAGCCGGTCTGGAACCCGGAGCTTTCATTGATTCTGTCCATGGCAGCTCTCCAGGTCCTGCTTGCCGCTCACTCTGTACCGGTATCCTGTTTGTTAATTGATGGTTTGAGATAAACTGCAGACTGCTGGCCAGACCCACTGTGCCCATTGGAGAATGACATGGAGTCCCAGCCTCCTAGGGAAAGGGAGAGATTATCCCACCACTCTCCTGCTCTTGAGGAGGCTTTGCAAACAGTCTGCAAAGTGTAGTGTTCCTCCCCAATTGTCACCGGCATGATGTGCAACCACCTGTGAGGAAACTGAGGCTCCATGAACTGACACGACTAGCCTAGGGCTGCCTGGCGGGTGGGTAAGAGGAGCAGGACTCGAAATGCAAACAGTGTACTGAGACCACTGGCCCACGGGGCCCCTTCTCCCCAAAAGACCCCCACCAGGAAATTTTGACTCTTGTGCTAAAAGCCGTGACTCAGTGGGTCCCATCCCCCCCCCTTTCTGGCCCAGTGGGTACTATCTGGGTGCTTGCTAACTCCTATCAGAAAATGGCCTTTCCTAGTCACCTAATTGCCTGGCAACCCACCTCATTAGCCATGAGAACCTGATGCTGAGACAAAATAATGTCTAATTTCCCTTTCTTGCTCTGATAAAAATCAAAGCCTAGAGCTAAAGTCACAGACCCACCATTCCCGCAGCCAGCATCCTAGATTGGGGTGTAGCCCAACACTATAGGTCTCTGGTTTTCCACCACTCCCAGCTCCACTGTCTTTCTTTCCTGTTCCAGAGCAGGGGCGTGGAGCACAAACAAATTGCAAGAAGATAAGATGACAGGCTTTTGTCACCATCCTGGTATTTTGACGTCCAGAGCCGGCATCCTGGGCTTGCATTGGCAATGCAGGTGGGGTAACTGATCTACCTTACGACATCCTTCAGAATGCACCCCTCCCTGCTTTAATCTCAGCCTCAAGGTGTGGAGAGGCAGGCAGCTCTCCGAAAACCAAAAATGCATCCTCCCATTAATGTGTGTGCTAGATGGTCTGGCCTTTCTCACACCTGCATAGGTCCCCAGATTGTCCAGCAGCCTTTGCAAGTGGATTTATCCCAGTTTCTTCTTGCTGGAAAAGGTGGGCTTAAATGGTCTTCCAGAGTGTTCTGTCCAGAGTGGCCTTGAGAAGCCATGCCTTAGGAATAAAGGTCCAGACACAAGTGCACAGAAAGGGAAAGACAATTGTGGGGTGGGATGGGGACAGAAGTTACTGTGTCTCTGGTATTCAGTGCCTCTGTGACGGGAGAAAGGGGCCCCTCCTAGCCAAGTGCCATGGTGCATAACTTGGGAGGCTGAGATGGGAAGTTCAAGGACAGCCTCAGCAAGTTAAGCAAGACCCTCCATAACTTAGCAAAACCTAGTTTCAAATAAAAAGTAAAATAGGGCTGGGGATGTAGCTTGGAGGTAGAATGCCCCAGGCTCGATCTTTAGTACAGGAAGGAAGAAAGGAAAAAAGGAAGAAGCCCCTCCTGATTCCCAAGGAGCAGCCTGGATGGCCTCAGAGGAAGCAGGCACACAGTGTCCAAGAGAACAGCAGGAAGCAGAAGCAGAGCCTGGGGTGCAGGGGCCCAGTGGAGAAATCTTGATTCTCATGTAAAAAGCCAGAGAGTTGGTCCCACCCCATTTCCTGACCAGTGGATACTATCTGGGGTGCCCATACTGGAAAAGTGGTGCATTTGTGTAGTTAGGAGGCTGGAAGACCTTTTCAGAAACATTTAGCCCATGGTTCCCACTCCATGGACACATCGTAATACGGCAGAGACCACTTTAAAAACTTGGCCACCACTGGCTGGTTGACCTCAGCCTGTTACTTTGAGTCTCTGGTCTCAGTCCCCTGCTCCATTATAAAAGTTTGTAAGGCCTCTTTTGCAAGTCAGGAGGACGCCAGGGTCCATGCACATTGGTTTAGACTGGAGTGACATTCCCGAAGTTCCTCTGTGAATCCACCACCATCCGCATTCCAGTGGGAAGAGCCTCCATCTGTGGACGGGAGTGAGCACATTTATAATATTTGGAGAAAAAGAGAGGTGGTCATCTGCACTGGCTGTCTCGGGGTCCCTCCCGAGCAGGCGATGACATCTGGTAACCCCATTGTCTGCTATCTGTGGGGAAGAAAGTGTTAGACACGAGGGGCAGATGGGGCTTGCCTAATGTGCCTGCTCTCCTCCTTGCTGCCTTTTCAACTCTTCCTGGGAATGCAGCAAAACAGCAGCTGCTCATAATTTCATGAATAAAGAACTATGTAAATTTCAACTATGAAAATGTGTTGCGTTTCTTGTGGGCAAAGTGTGGTATATCCTCCTGCTCTGTCTCTATTTCCATCCCCTGTGCAGCTTGGACCTGATGGGAGCTGCCTTCTCTAGGCAACTGCATGCTTTCTAACCAGCTTGGCCAACTGATGACAAATGGCTTCGCCCCTTGACCCCTGTTGGCCAGAGCGTGAGGTTTAGAGGCCAAGCTCCAGGTTCCGACTCAAGCTCCATCACTTCTGAGTGGGACGGTGGCCTCTATGCATTTCTTTTTTACTGATCTGCAAAATGGGTATCATGATGTTTCTTTCACAGGACATTTGCAGGATAGTGATGTATCCATATAGTAACTTCCCGTGGCCCTTGGATGGGGAGACTGAGTATGTTTACAGTTTTCTTCCAAACCCCTGCATGAGGCCAAACTTAACCAGTAGAGGAGTCCAGCCACGTTTGTGCAGTCACCAAGCCCCAGTCTGGGTCTAAACAGGTACATACTATTCTGGAACAGTCTTCTACCCCATACTCTCTCCTCCTTGGGGACTGCCCAGCGGCCCCCAGACCCCATATGGATACCATGTTGCTGGGAAGCATGTTGCAATCTTTGGTAATAGTCTTTCTAGCCTGTCTCAAAAATGGCAGAAGACTCCTCTACTCTGCTTGAGGGCTGTCCTGTAAGAGAGAGAGAGAATCTATTGTAAAAGGATCTAAGGTGTGGAGCTAGGGTCCATGAGTGGGTGCTGTTGTGAATCCAGTTTTAGCTCCTTAGAAGGAGGAGTTTTCTGGAAGCGCCCAAGAGAGGCTACTCTGGGAGAATAGGGGCAGAGGCATGGTGGACACTTGGTCAGGGCGCCACAGGGATGTACTTCTTGGGCTTCTGTATGCACGTGAGTCACCTGGGGACTTTGTGAAATGCAGATTTTGACTCTTCAGGTCCAGGGTGGGACATTTCAAACTAGCTCTTAGGTGATGCAGATCACACTTTGTAGATCCAGTGTTTTTTGTTTGTTTGTTGTTTATTTGTTTGTACTGGAGATTGAACCCAGGGGCATTCTATCTCCAAGCTACACCCCAGCTTTTTAAATTTTTTATTTTTGAAACAGGGTCTTGTAAAGTTGCTGAGGGTCTTGCTAAGCTGCTGAGGCTGGCCTCAAACCTGCGATACTCCTGGCTCAGCCTCCTGAGGACTGAGATTACAGGTGTGCATGTTCAACTTAGAACCATCTGATCTTTGACATCGCTTCCAGCCCACGTCCCTATACTCTTGCGATTCTATGCTTAGGTGACCATTGAGTGCATTCCATAGGGGGCCCTGGTCAGGGAGCCTGCCCCACAGTGGGCCCTTCTCCTACCTCCTACCCTATCCTTCTTAATAATCATCTCTTTGTTTTGTGATGAACAGGGGGAGCCAGCTACCTGTGACCATCCTCCCTGAAGCCATTGAGGAAATCTTGGAGTGAGGCAGCACTAGAAATCTCAGCCCAGAAAAGCTTCTGCCTAGGATGGGGCCCACATATCAGTTGGCTTCAGAGAACCCAGATGAAGGCTTGTCCATGGTCAAAGTGAACAAAGAGAGAAAGTTAGAGAATCCCGTTGTGCTCACAGGTCACTGTCTGGCTGGGCCAAGGGAATTCAGGACTAAGACCTTGTGTCTGGCCGGTTGTTAGTGCTTTTGATTCTTCATTACTGGGGATTGAACCCACGGGCAATCTATCTATGAGCTACACCTTTGTAATTTTATTTATTTATTTTTTTGAGACAGAGTCTTACCAAGTTGCCCAGGCTGATCTCCAACTTGCTGATCCTCCTGCATCTGCCTCTGAGTTGCTGGAATTATAGACGTGTGCCATCTTGCCCAGCTAGCCAGTTATTCTTTGTTGCCTGAGGTCCCTCCATTCACACCAGGTCCACTCCTGCCCACTCCCACCCACACCAAACTGTAGCGGGTGATGTTGATGTTGAGTGATTGATTAGAAGTCTCTCGCATGAACGACAACCGAGTCAGAATGATTTTCTAGAAAATTATTATTATTAGAGAAACAAGACAACAGAGGGGGCTGGGGAGGAGAGAGAGATATCTCTCCTCCCTGTCCTGCCACCAGCGTCTTGCTTTTATTGAGAGTTTTAACCAAAACATTGTAATCATAGAAGACAGCAAAGCAGTCATGAGGTGAGTCAGAGAAAAACATCAAGGTAGTCACAGATGAATCAGGGAATGAAAGGGTAAAATTCTGGGAAATAAGGAAGTTGTCAGGGTCTTTGCTTATCAGTCTCATTTGGTTGTTGGAGATTTGTCCATGTGCAGAGATCTCCACTTGGGTGGGCAGTTTGTGCCCCTCCCAAGCCGGACCAAGGTGATCTCAAAGCTGGAGACTAACAAGGCTTCCCACACCAAACTCCATCAGAGTCAGGCTTCTGTGCTCTAGCCAGGTACCAGGGCTGCCCCTGGGGACCTGGAAGGGGGCCTAGAACAGGGCCACTGTTGTAGCATGAAGACAAAGTCATCTGTACAGGAATAGCAGGGGAAAGGCGCCAATGGATGGGGATAGTCAGGGAGGCCTTCCAAAGGGAGGTGAGAGAGCACGTGGGCCTTACATTATGAAGATTCAGATCCTGGATACCAGTCAGAAATGAGAATGGGAAGGGGGTGAAGGATACACATCCCAGGAAAAAAAAATGCGCATAGGAAATGCCCACCTAAGAAGTATGGGCAATGTAAGGTCAGTGGGAGCTTCAAAGGGAGTACCGCTTTGGAAATCGACCTGCGGTTGCTCAAAAGGCTAAACACAGAGACACCTTAGAACCCCACGATTCCACCCAAATGAAATGGAAACATGTGTTCCCACAGAAACTTGTACACAAAGGTTCACAGCAACATTATTCATAACAGTCAAGCCATAGGAACAGCCCCAAATGTCCACCAATGCTTAAGTAGATAAACAAAACATTTACTATCCATACAATGAAAAAATATTTAACCATAGAAAGGAAGGAAGTACTCATGCATGCCACAAGGATAAATCCTGAAAATGTTATGCTGGTGGGGTGTGGTGGTGCATGCCTGTAATCCCAGTACTTGAGAGGCTAAAACAGGAGGATCACAGGTTGGAGGACAGCCTCAGTAAGTAGTGAGACTCTTGTTAATCTAGCAAGACCCTGTTTCAAAATAAAAATAAAATAGGGCTGGGGGTGTAGCTCAGAGGTAGAATGCCCCAGTACCACAAAAGAAAGAAAGAAAGAAAGAAAGAAAGAAAGAAAGAAAGAAAGAAAGAAAGAAAGAAAGAAAGAAAGAAAATGTTACCCTGAATGAAAGACTCACATTGTAAAGGACCATGTATTATACGATTCCATTTATATGAAATGCCCAGAATAGGCAGATCTAGAGAGACAGGAAGTAAATTTAGTAACTTCCAGGGGCTGGAGGTGGGTAGTCCTGGGGAGAAATGCAGAGTGACTGCTAATGGTACAGGGTTTCTTTTTAGAGAAATGAAAATGTTATAAAATTGATGGAGGTGATAGTTGTTTAACTCCACGAGTATACTAAAAACTACTGAATGATACAGTTTGCATAGGTGGGACTATATGGCATGAGAATTACATCTCCATAAAACTGTTATAAATAAAAACTAAGGGCCAAGGATGTAGCTCAGTGGTAGAGTGCTTGCCTATCATGAGTTAGGTCCTGGGCTCCATATCTAATACCACAAAAAAAAAAAAAAAAAAAAGGAGAAAGAAAGAGAAGTAGGAGGAAGAGGAGAAGGAGGTAGTAAAGGAGGAGGAGGAAGAAGAGGAGAAGGAAGAGTGGGTGGTGGTAGAGCAGGAAGAGAAAGAGGAGGAAGAGGGAAGGAAAGGGAAGAGAGGGGGAAAAAAAACTAGAGGAAGTGTGAGGTCTTGTCGGAGATCTATGATGTTCCAATAGCTTTATCCCTTTTTTTTTTTTTTTTTTTTATTGATACTAGGGATTGAACCTAGGAGAATTCTTCACCAAGCTACACTCCCAGGACTACTTGTTTATTTATTTATTTTTGAAACAGGGTCTTGTTAAGTTGCTGAGAGTCTTGCTAAGTTGCTGAGGCTGTCCTTGAAACTGCTATTTTCCTATCTCAGCCTCCAAGATACTGGGATTACAGGCATGCACCACCACACCCAGCTAGCTTTACCCGTGACCAGCAGCCCCGGTCCCCTCAGGCTCTAGTGAGGCCTCCTTCCACCTCCCTGCTGGTATGAGGTCAGGTTCTCCAGGAAGCCGACTCTGAGACAGAAGTTCAAGTGCAGGCATTGGGAATGGATCAAGGCCTGGGATCAATACTTTTAAGGAAGTGAAAGAGGTGAGTTTGATCAGGGAGCAGGATTAAGCCTTGATGAAGACACATACACACACACACACACACACACACACACACACACACACACTCGTGTCTGCCAATCCTGCAGCTTCCTGAAACCAGGATCATCCAGCAGAATTATCTCTTATCTCACCTTGGAGGGGGAACATTGGGCTGTGTGTGTGTGTGGGGGGATATTGACTGGGGGTTGAACCCATGGGAATTCTATCTCTGAGATATACCTCTAGCCCTACTTTATTTTCATTTTGAAACAGATTCTCACTAAGTTTCGGAGGCTGGCCGTGAACCTGTGATCCTCCTGTCTCAGCCTCCCAACTACTGGGATTACTGGCAAATGTTGCCACGCCTGGCTGGACAGGGCCTTTATACTGCCAACATTGACCAGCCATGAGATATTGGCTGCTCCCAGAGAGGGGTATGACCCTGAGCAATATCTTTGGGAAGGGTCAACCTTGGAAAAGGACTCAACTAAATGCTGTTGGCCACCAGAGTTCTAGGGGAAACAAGAGTGTCGGTCCTGGAAGGATGCTGGGCAATGCTCTCAACTGTCACCATGCCGCCCTTCCAAAAGGCTGGCTGGATGCACTGTCTACCTGGTCAGAGAGAGGAGCTATGTCTGAGGAGCTAATCTGTGCCCTTGGCCCCACAGCACAGAGAAAACAAGAGAAGGACAACAGGAATATAACAGGTCTTTCTTCTTCTCCTTTTTTTTTTTTTTTTTTTTGTGCTGGGGATTAAATTCAGAGGCATTCAATGCCTTATTTATTTATTCATTTATTTATTTTTGAAATAGGGTCTTGATAAATTGCTGAGGCTGGCCTCAAACCTGGGATCCTCTGTCTCAGCCTCCCAAGTACTAGGATTACAGGCATGGGCCACCATTCCCAGCTCCAGGGACATTCTTGAAAATAGCTGCATTATAGGACATTTCTGGCACAGAAATGGAACGTAATCTTTGAGCTTTCCACCTCTTTGAAAAAAATCTTAAAAGTTGAGATAACATCCACATAACACACAACTCATTCCTCCTGGGTTTTAAATCTTTTTCCTTTTTCTCCCCTTCTGCTATTTGAAGGCATTTGGGCACACAGTTTACTCTTGAAGCATCAGCAGCTCTGACAGCAGAGAAATCATGATCAATAGAGAGTTTTTAAATGGCAAGAATGATGGTAGCAATGAGCTGTCTTGCTACTTGGTGGGTAATTGGTGAAGCCTCTCTGTTCAAAGAGATAGAATCTCAGCCAAGTTATTATATGTCGCTTATTGGTTATGAGCATAAGCCACAGAAAAACATGAATGTGAAATAAAAAGATGTGGGCTATTCCTCTGAATATTCTTTCAGCAGAAAAGTCGGGGGGGGGACAACGGGGGGGAGACTAATGTTATGGATTAAGACAACTTTAAAAAAAAATAATACACTATGTCCTGTCTCACCAAAGAAAGCAAATTGGATCATCAAATTGGCTGAGTTTCTTGATAAGCCACAATTTAATGCCACCTTCCAATACCCAGAGTTGCTATCTCTTAATCAAATTAAGTAGAAAAACAAGTTAAAAAAAAAAGTCCTTAAATAATTAAGGAGGTGGGCAGAGATTGTGTGTGTGTATGTGTGTGTGTGTGTGTGTGTGTGTGTGTGATCAAAATGGTTGATAACGCTTGTATGAAGAGTGAAAAACATCTCATATAAAAATTTAATCTGAATGTTTTTGTTGTTAAAAATCTCATGTGAATCATGAATTATGAAAAACATGACCGGGGAAAGCTGCGAACAAGTTGATTCAAGTATCTCAGGCATTTGGTGATCTCACGCCCCAGTCCAGCTTGGCTTCTGGGACTGTTAGGATTTTATCAGGTTCACAGCTCACTGATGGCCTAATACTGGCTCCAGGCCTCAGCCGGCTCTTTTTACACTGATGCCAGATGTTTGTGAAGCATTCAGGAAATTGTGGAAAACCAGAGCTGGGCCTGGTCACCCACAACCACAAGAAGAGGTGGCTAGTACTCCTCTCCCATGCTTAAATACAAAGAAAGGGAGACCCTGAACATGAATGGCATGGGAGGACCAACGTTGACCTCATGACCTTTGCGACTTGATTCTTTGCTGAAGAAAAAACTAACCTTCCTTTCTTCACCAAACATTTATTTAATACCTGCTACGTGCCAGGCCCACCAGTGATGGGAATGCAAAGAGAATCAGTCCAGTAGAAGAAACTGGAAAATAACTGGAATATGGTGAGACAAACAGGTTTCAGGTGATGTTGGATTCTGGAATGCAATCTTTGTGACACACGCTGTGAGCCAAAAGCTGGCCTTGGCCTGGAGAGTCAGGGCAGCCTCTTGGAAGAGGACAGATTTGCTTGACCTTTGCATGGTTGTGTATTAATCTATCTTCTGTTATTATGATGAAATACTAGAGGCTGGGAACTTTATAAAGAAAAGAGGTTTATTTAGCTCACAGTTCTGGAGGTTCAAGGGCATGATGGTAGCATAAGCTTGGTTCTGGTGAGGGCTACCCTGACCACATTGCATCATGGTGGGAGCATGGTGAGGTAGAAAGGCAGAGAGCAGGGAGTAGCCAGTCTCACCCTTTTGAGTCAACTTGCTCTTTTAAGAACTAACTCAGTCTGCATTCATTCCTTCCAACTGAACCCAATGGCCAAACTATCCTCCCACTAGACCCTGTCTCTTAAAAGTTCCATCACCTCTCACATTGCCATATCGTGGACTAAACTTCCAATGACAGACCCTTAGAAGACAAGCCACATTCAAATCATAGCAGGGTGGTTAAACTCTAAGCAAAGAAAGAAACTACCAGGGCTGGGGTGTATCTCAGTGGTAGAGCACATGCCTAGCATGTGCGAGGCCCTGGGTCTGATCCCCAGGACCAGAGAGAGAAAGTAGGAAAGAGAAAGAAAGTCATTCAGGAACTGGCGTGATGCCAGTACGTTCAGGCCAGGATGATGCTGGAAACTGCTCTAGCAACTATGCATCAGAGTAGACCAGGTAGACACTAGCCATTATAGGACCATGGGTCCCTATGAGAGTGTTTGGGGAGCACAGAGGAGCCTGGTGAGCTGGGGCCCTGACCAAGGACAGAAAGAGGCAGGATAGAGATGGGAGGTAGAGGGGAGAACTAAAGTCCATGGAAAATGGGGAGAGTCTGAGAGATTAGCAAGAGAATGGCCAGGTGAGAGCATTTCAGGACACTCATCCAGGTGGCCCTGGGCAGTGCCCAGTGATGGTGACTTTGGTCCCTATATCCTGTGAACCTGAGAATACAGAAGCTAAGACTGAGGGAGTAGAGGGAAGGGGAAAGTAGCGGGGTCAGGCCACTGTCTCCAGTCTTCCTCTTTCAGATTCCATCTGTGACCTAGAAGGCACCAAAGGCAGGAATCGGACCATGTGCATTTGATTTTCTGCACCACTTTGTTTGTTTGTTGAGTACTGGGGATTGAACCCAGGAACATTCTACCTCCAAGCTATACTCCCAGCCCTGTTTTATTTTGAAAGTGGGTCTCGCTAAGTTGCTGAGCATCTTACTAAGTTGCTGAGGCTGGCCTCAAATGCAATCCTCCTGTCTCAGCCTTCCAAGTACTGGGATTACAGGTATGTGTCACCATGCCTGCCTTCTGCATCACTTTCTAATCTTCTTTTTTCCAGCCCCACCTAATAGCATATAAGCCCAGGCAGCCTGGCCTCAGGAGCCCAGGGGGTTGAGAAGAAGCCCACACTTACCCTGTACTGTGAGTGGGTGGGTGGGGCACCTTCCACAGGATAAAGCCCTGGAGTCTGGCTTCCTTTCAGTCTAGCCAGAGGACTTGAGGTGGCCTCAGCACATCACAGGCAGAACGATGACAGCAAAGTGGAGCCACAACGATATGTCCTAGCTACCAAGAATTGAGCGTCTATGATGCACCAGTTATCCTGCTTTAAAAGCATCACCTGGGAATGGTGGTGCACACCTGTAATCCCTGTACTTGGGAGGCTGAGACAGGAGGATTGCAGGTTCGAGGCCAGCCTCTGCAACTTAGAAACAACCTAATGAGACTTTGTTTCAAAAAAAAAAACAATACCAAAAAAAAAAAAAGCATTACCTAATTTATTACCACCACAGGAGGTTTGAAATTAGCCCCTCCTTCGAATCACAAAGTCACAGAATATACTGTAGTATGGTCTACCCCCCTAAATGGGCACGCAGTGGTGAGTGGACCCCTATAAAGTTGCTAAAAGATAAGTTGGACAAGTCTTTGGCAGAATTGTCAGATTTTAACCTCCCAGCATCCAGTGAAACCTCAAATTAATACAGATGACACCCATAGGGTGGGTCTTACCTCCTAGAACTCATGAATGTTAAATCCACCAGTGCTGAGGGGCTTCAGAATCACGGTCATTTTATAGATAAGGAAACTGCTACCCAGGGAGTACGCAACCTGCCCGAGGTCGCCCAGGTGGAAATGGTGGAGCCTGTCCTGCTCTGAAGCCTGAGCTTTCATCTCCCTGCCCTTGGTCTTTTGGGAGATGACCATACCCAAGTGATCTCCATGTCCTAGATTTAAGGTGCATGAAATCTATTGTAGCTCAGAGCTGCTACTTTTTTCCCTGTAAGAGGGACTGTTGAAGTTAGACTTGACCAAGTTCCTTCCATGAACCCGTCATGTGCCTGGTTTTCAAGGTTAAGTGTTATTACTCAATGTCCTGGAGGAGTTGAAGATCACCCAGCTGCTTCCTGGACTTCCTTCTCCCTGTCACTGTGCCCTGTCAGTGGGGGAAGGCCATGCTCCCGGTGCTGGGATCTGTTAGTCCTCAGATACAGTCTCCTTTTGCAAAAGTTTCTTTCCCAATTCTCACCCAGGCCAAAATCCATAATCTCTTGGTGAAACTTCCCAGGATACCTGGTAAACCATTTGCCAGAGAATGAATGTATCCTCTTCAGCTGTCCTTCACATTCTCTATGCTGCAAGGAGACAGGGGGCAAGCCATCTCGCCCTTGGAACAATTTTCTTTAGGATTAGGTGGCTTCATACCTAATCCTCCACAGGCATGTGAAACCCTAAGGTCAGAACAGCAAAGGACTTTTACCCAGGCCCCAGTAAGAGATGCTGCAGAATAGAAAATGCCTTCATTTGACAAACCTGGTCCCAGCTTCCCTTGCTTAGGGGCTGGTAGAAAAGAGAGGGGCTGGGTGTTGTGGCACACACCTGTAATCCCAGTACTTGGGAAGCTGAGACAGGAGGATTGAAGGTTCAAGGACAGCCTCAGCAACTTAGTGAGGCCCTCACAACCTAGTGAGACCCCATCTCAAGAAAAAAAAAAAAAAAGAGTAGGGCTGGTGGTGTAGCTCAGGGATAGAATTCCCCGGTGTTCAATCCCCTGTATATCAGAGAGAGAGAGAGAGAGAGAGAGAGAGAGAGAGAGAGAGAGGAAGAGAAGAAGAAGAAAAAGAGAAGTTTCCAAGTATGGAATGATGCATATGGACCACAGAGAAAATGAACTCGCTTCTTGTTAAATTCTACTTGCTGAGTTATATACATGTTTTCTTTATCCATTTTTATTCCCTTACATACAAATTTAAAGATGTATTTTTAAACTCTCGCTGTACTGGTCAGGGGACTAGTGAGAAAAAGAATCAAAGGAAAAGGATGCAAGAGAAGTCAGGAAGGGATGAACAAAATTAAGGGAGTCAATAAGGGGTGTGGAGGCTCCTGAGGCTGGCCACAGCAGGAAGCTGCAGTGCTCCTGGGGATGGGGGTGCAGGGGAGGGACCTGCACTCCTGGGGTCTGATGACAACTGGAACCACGGAAGAGGGACAGCCTGGAAGGAGACTGTGTTAGTCAGCTTCCTGTCACTGTAATACATACCTGAGATAAGCCAACCGATAAAGAGAGAAGATTTATTTTGGCTCAGAGTTTTAATGGTTCTAACCCACAATCGGTCGGCACTCACTGCTTTCAGGCCTGTGACAAGGCAGTACATGATGGCAGAAGAGCCAGGTGGAGCAAAATGCTCACCTCATGGCCAGGAAGCAAAAGAGAGGAAGAGGAAGAGGCTGGGCTCCCGCTATCCCCTTCAAGGGCATGCCCCAATGACCTAAAGACCTCCCGCTAAGCCCCACCTCCTACAGGTCCTACCACCTCCAAGCAGCACCACCCTACGGAACAAACCTTTAACCCAGGGGCCTTGGTGGGTGCTCCAGGTCCCACTACAGCAGAGTCACAGTTGTAGGAAGACTCAGCGACTGCTCAAACCCCAGACACAAAGCCAGGAGGGCGTGGGAAAACCAATCCCAGCTTCCTTCCTTCCACTCTCCAATCTCCAAGAGCACAGGGAAGATGAAAGGGTGGAGAGTGGATGTAAGGGTGGGGAGGAGGATGGAGGAAGGGGCCCTAAGGAAAAGAAACACAGACACTTTCTATCCAGGGGCTAACAGGACTAAGTAAAATCACTCCTTCAAGCTGAATGTTGCTATGGTGGAAGTGTTAAACAAGAAAGAGTCTTGGCATAGAAGAAAAAGGATAGCTCGTTAATCCATGCTTTTTATGTGGCCAGGGTGCATGGTGTGTGTGTGTGTGTGTGTGTGTGTGTGTGTGTGTGTGTACTCTCTACCACTGAGCTACATCCCCAGCCCTTTTTTATTTTTTATCTTGAAACAGAGTCTTGATAAATTGCTGTGGGTGGCCTCAAACCTGCAGTCCTACCAAGACTGCACCCGGCTCTAATGTACTCCTGTGTGTCTATGCGTGTGTGTCGGGTGGGGGGGAGTACTAGGGATTGAATCCAGGGGCGTTCTACCTCTAAGCTGCACCCCTAGCCCTATTTTATTTATAAATAGAGTCTCACTAAATTGTTAAGGCTGAGCTTGAATCTGTGATCCTCCTGTCTCAGCCTCCCAAGTACTGGAATTATAAGAGTGCACCACCATGCCAAGCTTCTAATGTATTCTTTTTTTTTTTTTTTTTTTTTTTTTTTTTTTTTTTTTTTTTTTTTTTTTTTTTTTTTTTTTTTTTTTTTTTTTTTTTTTTTTTTTT